>CP135580.1:3388029-3478154 GCA_032401905.1 Swietenia macrophylla | reverse complement strand
AAAAAAAAATAAATAAAAATATCTCCTCTAAGTTCTGTATAATCTTTAAGGCAGTACTTCTAATATTAAACATCAATCATTGGATTTAGTAGAACTCAAACGCCATTAATTAGACTTCAAAAAAAAAAAGAAAATCGATGAAATAAATTGTACTGTATCATTTCTCTGACAAGTTTTTTTTCCATCACGGATATACATTCCAATTCATGTTGAAATAGCACACAAAGTCCTGAAGCAGCAATTCAAATGTTGAAGCAGGCAGGCAGCACAGTCAACTTACATAAAGCCTTTGACCACAAACTGAACTGATCATTAAACTTATGAGCCAACAAAGGCAAACTACAAATCATTCATGAAGTTAATTCCTAAAACAAAAGCAGTTCGACTGGCCCCAAACTATAAACAGTTGATTATTGAGCAACGGATAATGACAATCTTAAATTCTATGATTGCTCAAGGTCTCGAAGAATCGACGGTAAAGATTGCCAAAAATATTTAAAAATGGGAAAAAGAAATAGAAAAAGAACAAGAGCAGAATGGCAAAATTTAAAACTGCCATAATAATTTTCAATAGCCAATATATGACTGTACAAAGTACATATAATATAAACATGTATTGACTCAACAAGATCCATCCTTTTTTAACCAACCCATTTACTCCTCTTCATTGCTGCTTTTTCTCTGACATTTTAATAATATTATTATCTACACAGCTAATCTAGAGCGTTCTTTTTTCAACCAAATCCAAAACCTTCATTGCCTTCGTGAATTGCAAGTAGCAGTCTGTCTTCTAGATGTTTTTTAGAAGGATATTCCGGCATATCTAATTGATTGAAACTGCAGAAATAATGTGATCTCGGTGAGTTATTTTTTCTACAAAACCATATATATAGACTTGCTACAAACTATTATCAGGCATTCCTTCAACAAACTACAGACCACAAAACAAAATTGATAAAGGAATTAGAGGTTACCAAGTATGAGCAGAAGGTAAATGATCTACGCTGCCATATGCCTTGTGTATTTGAAACTTTTGCGATCCTGAAATCCCTTGAAGTGCACTGAAACCTTCCAAGGGCACCTAAAAAGTATGGGAAAGAGCTACAATAAGACCACTAAATCCAGGTTAAGAAAACCTTCCCATGAATGATATAATTCATGTGCAGAGAAAATTCTGCAAATCAAATTACTATAATTTTCTACTTGATATACACCAAAGAGAAGTGTCTAAAAAAGTTGATAATAGATTTCATTAGCGTGGGTCAGACTTGAAGACCAGAGACATCTTAAACATTTTTCTCCAAGATTCATACTTCTCCAAATCAACATTCCTCCATCAAAGAGGAAAGTAGTTGACCACCACACCACACTAAATTCCTCAGTTATTGGAAAAGCTATCATTGGATGTCCAAACAATAAGTGGTGGCTGGTTGCATATTTTCTTGGTCAAACAACTACCAAAAAGAGACTTAACAAAAAACCAAAATATGCATATATTCAAATTAAATCAAAGACCCCATTGTTCAGAAATTCAGTCATCTAATTCTAAAGGGCAAAGTGCTTGAATCCAACAGAAATTTCTAAATAGCAAGTAAAATGTGAAAAAGAAAAAGAAAAAAGATTACTTTTGAGGTGCCAGTCACAAACTGTAGAAGACGAGCCTTATCCTCCTTATTGAACCCTTGAACAACCTCCCAAAACCACTGTATGACAGGAGATGCAGCACTGTATCCAGAATATTCAGTATTTGCCCTCATGTCATCCACTGAAAGAAATTGATAACAATTTTTTTTCAGAATTGTGATTTTATAATGTAGAAGTCACTTTTGGGGAAAAAAGGCAACAAGTTTGGACAGTAATATCAAATGAACTAGGCCCAAAAAAGAAAGAGAGAAAAACAATCAATGAAACTCACAGTCAATATCAGGAAGTCCACTTATCAACAATTCCAATTCCTTGTCATTGAAGATGGATATTAATTCCCTAGAGATTAGTTCGTTAAAACCTTCCAGAAAAGCATTTATTTGAGGACGAATAGCAGTAGTCAAACGATGTTCAGCAAACAAGTCAACATATTGGTGCTTATTCTCCTCAGTGACTTTAATATTTCTTCCACCAGGAATTAATTCATAGTCAGTTACCTGCATTATGTTCATGACACCACTATGATAAGATACAAAACTTAACAGAGAAAGCAGTTAATGAAATGATTGAGTGGAATCATTACTTGTGCTCTTTCATACAAAATCAGTTTCTCCTCATCCGCATCAATACTAAAAGTGAGGTCAAGAACATCACTTCTATCATTCTGCAAAAGGGTAAGGAAGCCAAGGTAAGACAACCTGCCCAATGGAAAAAAAAGAGACAAAACTTAAGAGGTGAGAAGAAAAGAAGTGACAACAGACCTCAAGCATCCACTTCAGGTTTTTGAAGTAATCAGGATCAATAGCTTCAATGTCGTGATAACTAACTTTAACCCCTAGGATGTGCTTGTAGAAAGAACGGGTAAAATGAACATCCAACAGTTGACCATCGAAAAGAGCTTTTCCGACCTAAAACAAATTTGAGGAATGAGCAAAAAGCCAAAAAAAAAGCTACAAGTCAAAAAAACTGAAACATAAAAAATATGATGCTCACAACTCGTCCAACAAACTTGAAATATGAAAGATGTTCCGTTTGGTATACGGAGTTGGGGTTGGGCTGGAATGTTGATTCATTGCCAACTGTTGTGAAAAGTAGGGCTCCCTTGTCAAAAATAACCCTGGACAGCAACTGGTACCACTCCCTTGTAAGACCACCAGCATCAATACCTTCCTCCCCTTGAAAATGAACAGTCAGCCTTCCCTTCAAATCTTGGGCTGATCGCATGCGCAGTTGGTTATAAGAATCTTCAAGAATGTAAGCTCTTCTGACAGAAATTCTTAAAGGACTGTGATGATGATCATGATGATGCTTGATTTTTGATCTGAAGTGTGCACGCTTGTTGTCAAAATCAATAAAGCGAGGAACCTTCAGCATGAGTGAGAAAGACTTTTCTAGTAATCCAGGATTTTGACGAATGAAAGCATTTAGCAGCTTCCTGTGCTTTTCTGAGAATCTCACAAAAGCAATCTGCTTTTCATCAACTTTTGAAGTGTGCCCCATGGTTTTCTGCTGGGCAGCAGATGTGCTGGCATCATCAACCTCAGAAACTGCAGCCACACCAAAATCATGACTGGGGCCCGGTTGTGCGGGGTTAAACTTCTCACACATCACAAAGAAAGATTCTATATGTGGTAAGATGTTCTGAGCACCTGCAGGAAGGGGCGATGTAGCAGAGGATGATTTTAAAATTGAAGTTCTGGATGTAGTTAACAAATCAGTAGAAGAATCTGAATAGCTCTCTATTTTGCTTATGCAAGTACTCAGCTCTAGCCACAAAGGTTCCAAAGCTGCATTGATAACCCATACCCGAGAAAGAGCTGAAGATTGCTCATTCTCAGGTAGAATCTGCTGATCCTTCTCTTTCTCCGTTAGAGAGGCAACAAGAGGGCTCAGTGCCTGTAGAACCCTTAAAATTGCAGCTCCATCGGAAGATGATGTACAGAGAAGTGCTTTCACAGATTCACCAAACATATGCAACTCATCCATACCAGATTTAGCTAACTTTTGTATTGCATCTGATAGCTCGGTGATAAATAATTGAGAATGAGCTGGTGCGATGGCCACCAATTTATTCATAACCTCTGCCACCAGAGTATATGCATTATCTGACAAACTGAGTAAAAAATGAAATGTCAGATCAATTGTGCAAATTAAAAAAAATGAACATATATTAAAAAAACAATAACATCAATAGCTTGCAAGATATATTAAATCATTTAAGGTTGCATGTACAGAATATAAAAACTTCAGAATTGGTACACATGCAATCATGGAAAGTAGTCAACAGGACAAATGAAGCTCTCCATGCTTGTAATGTTGAGTAGGAGGAGGATGGAAATATAAAACAGTTAAAAATTAACGAGCATGCACAAGCGACACAAAATGCATGCATGCACAAAAGCACCTCCAAACTTAAAAGGCAGTTTCTTATACCCTTCTCGTGCAAGCAACGAGCACAGGAGTCGAAGTTCTGGATGTGGCAGATTAAGCAGTACGCTCTGAGCATCGCATTCATCATTTGCACCAGAAGTTGTGGGTTTGGAAGAATCATCAACATTGGATAACGAAACAGAAACCCCAGGAGGAGCAGCATAAGATTCCACATTCATCCCAGTATCTGATGTGGGTAACTGATGAGCAGTTTGTTCAGTTGTAGACTCCCCAGATTTGTCAGGTAAATTGCTTTCAGCATTATCAATTATGACCTCCAATAAGTTAAGCAGCTGAAGTAAAGCACTAGATGTGAGCAGACCCAAAGCAGCCTGTACTATAACTAAAAGAAATAAATATGGAAAAGAAAATATCTCATATCAGAAAGGACGTAACCTGTTCAAGATGTGATATACTCCTCAAATACAGGGGCTGGCTCAAGAGACTCAAAAGCAACATGATGGATATATGTCCTTCCTGCTGCTGCTGCTGCTGCTGCTGCTGCTGCTTTCTATCTACTTCACACCCTTCATCAACAATCACAGCTTTTCCATGAGCCTGATCTATATTCTCTGTCTCTCTTAGGGAAGGGAGAGGCAGCCTAAACTGAAGTAAAATCTTTGCAACAAGTGGATGATTACGAGACAAGTAAGTCAAAACTTCAAGAATACGCCGGGATACCAAAGGAGGAACTCCTGCAAAAGTAAAATACAAATAAGGACAACACTTTTGACAACTATGGCATCAAGACGAGATACCAGAGGTAACAAACTCCCCAAATAATTAATTCAATGCTCTAGAAAATAGAAACTTGAAAATAACATAAACATACACAAGCTTACCATCAAAATGTAGTGGACGAGAATACACTACATTGTTCTGGCAAGCATACAGCCGATACGATGGCTCAACAGCATTTGAAGAAGTAACTTGCTTTCTGGTATCAAGCATTAGCATATCCATCAGAATTTTAACCATAGACGTTCTGGTTTCACTATGTGCACATAAATTCAAGAAAAGCCTCTGCAATGCACCTTTACACAGTGGCTGCAAAATTAAATAAAACAATTATGAACAGATATTTAAAACATTTATGTGTACTCTACCATATTCTTCTCCATGTAAGAAACAGAGTTATCTACCATTTTCCTTTTGCAGAAAAGAAACAGAGCAATTTTATTGTTCCACCAAATGAATACCTGAACTACCCGAAGCAAACGAATCATTGCTTGAATGGCTTCTGGGCCAACTAAAGGAGCTCCTTCAGCTTCAACTACCTTAGAAGCCACAGTCCTGCGGGAGGTTATACCTACCCCAGCTCTGTCCAGGATTGATCCAATACCTTCACCGTGCCTGGAGGGCTCACCTCTACGACTCCTAGGGTACATACCATATAAGGTATGATTATGATAACGATTCGCGAATCTTTCACGCAACATGTTTGCCTCTGCGACAAGTGCAGGAGTGAGATTGGCAAGAATAGCATCCGACGATGTTAACAGGACCTATGAGAAACAAAAAAAGGTTTAGACACAAATACATGTTGCATACAATTGCACTAAATGAACATTATACCTCTTCTCTCAAATCTGAAGAAAATGTTGCTATAATGGAGACTGTATCCATTTCAACTGGTTGACCTTCAAGTTCCTGGGATTGATGAAGCCTTTGTGCACGCTGTTGTGCTAGTACCTCTTCTCGAATATCCAGAGGAAGTGCTGCAAGGAACTCTGGATCGATATCTCCAGCATTTTGCAGTTGAGCATTTGAAGGCTGTGCCACCTGACCTTGCTGAGCCGAAAGAACTTCTGCACGCAACTCCTCAGGGAGTGCTTCCAAGAATGCAGGATCGATGGATCCAGAACCAGTATCACTGTTTACTTGCTGCTCCACTGCTGGACCTTCCTGATCTGCTTCCCGGCTAGAATTTTCTGAAACCTCAGTTACACTATGAAGGTGTGCATCTCGCCCACTTACAAGAGTTGAGTTCCCAAAAGATAGATTTGTTCTTCTTGTGCGAGAACCATGTTGATCACCCAGCAGGATTCTATCAGCTGAACCTTGTCTTTCTCCACCATCATCATGGCCATCGGCACTTCCAATTTCAACATCTAGGCTCCTGAGGCTTTCTCCTAAAGTGGCCCCACTTCCACCACTTTCTTGACTCACTGCTTCAACGTCCTTTACAACTGCATCATTCTGTTCAAGCTGCATTTCAGCAGATTGTGATTGTGTACTTGACGCATCAGTTCCCTGTATAGAACCACTTGCCACAGGTCTCGTATCAGCATTACTGGAGATTTCAATTGCAGCAGTAGGAGGAAGAGCATTGATGTTTTCATTATTGACATTGTTCTCCACAGGAATTTCAGGCCTTGGACCAGCTTCTGACTCCTGTAACTGACTACCCTCAACGTTAGTTTGAGGTTCAGCATTTGATGTGTTCTGCTCAGCAGTTGATGTGTTCTGCTCAGTGTTCACGGGTGAAGGCCGCCTCAACTGGGAAATAAGTATTTCTTCAAGGCCTTGTGGTACAACAGCAGCACTTGATCCACCAGTTTGCTGATTATCATCCATCCACAAGTTTAAACGATGTCCATGACGTCCATTCCTCAGAGACCGGAAAATAGTATCCAACCGTGATGAGTTGGTCTCCACATTCCTATCAGAGAATATGGTATCATTTGCATTCTCTGGAGTAGAATAACAGGGTCAACAGTCAGAGACATATAGAAAAACTCAGAAGTAATTAACACACCCCAAAAACAAAGATCATCAGAAGTTTTACACCATAAGAACTGGAAAGGAGAATAAAATCAGCACTTTCGCTTTATATTACATTATTAAATTTTACAATTTTGCTGGTGCTTTCCATTGTTCTTTGTCACAAATAGTCATACCTAATTGTCTAGGAGCAGATTGTATTAAGGATGAGGGTCCCAGTAAAAGAGGATGCCGTGAAGAGGCAGCACTATCACCAGTTCGGCCCAATAGACTGTAAATGGATGTAGTTCGTGCTTGACGCCTAGAACCAAAAACATCAACCGGCATCACATGGAGAGTCTCATTGGGGAAGCCATGATCTCTGCCAAAAACCCCAATATGGTCAAAGACATTTATGCCATGGATGCCCTCCTCCAACCTAAGAATAATACCGTCCTCATCGTCCTCATCATCCTCTTCATCTTCCTCCGGTACTTCCTCATCAAACTCATCATCATCAATCTCATGATCGTCTTGATCAGTGTCTTGGTGAGGAAGGTGATGGACTTCATCTTCTTCCAGATCATTATGTTCATCTTCATCTTCTTCCACTTCGTCCCCATCATCGCCAGACATCTCCTCATCTTCATCATCTCCTTCAAGATTTTCTTGTACATGAGGTTGGATTTCGAATCTTATGCCAACAGTGTTGATGCCATTTTCTAGACCCCTCGCATCCTCAGAGGTTTCTTGCATATAGTCATTCTCAGGTGCAGGAGCAAACCCTCCATCTAGATCCTGGTCATGTTCCATATCTTCTGTAACAGCCTCAGATCCACCATAGTTTTGTACAGTATTGATAGACTCAACATGGTCAGCAGCCACAGAATCATGATTGGATTGAGATGCCATTTCCATGGACTGGGATGCGTCAACCACATTACTTGTTCTTCCAGACTGAAAATGAACAGGAGCTTTTGCTAAATTCTCACCCTTAGCAGCATTAGAATCAATAGAATGAACATGTTCCTTCGATACCAACTCTAGAGCTTTGACAAGCCCTATAACAAATTTAGGTGAATTAGCATGATCCAAATCCAACACTTCAAGAGTTCGAGTCAACGACCTAACCAGACCAACATCTATAAATGAGGCAGAAGCTTCCGCTGTGATAGATGAACCGGTAGGTGTTCGAGCAGCCAGAATGTCATTAAGCAAATCAACAAAAGTTTGTATGTCATCTCCTGCTGGCCTGAAGCCACAACACGAATCAACAAATCCGTTGAAAATACAGTTGATGTCTGTTAACACCCTCCTCCTTGCCTCAGCAGAGCGGACACAAGATACCACCAAGAATTGGCTAGCCCTGTTTGCTAGTTTATGCTGCCAGTCATCCTCTACTTTCCTATCCTTCCCGGAATTTTGAGAACTCGGAATAAACCTGCGGAGTATATGCTGAAATATTCCTCCACTGCAAAAACCAGTAGGACCCCTGCAGTTGCTAACCTCAGCATCTCTTCGAAGAAGAATATGAACAGATGAAGCATACATCAATAAAATCTCTGTCAAAAGTTTCAAGATAAATACAATCTTCGCAAGAGATGCAGAAACATCCTGGCTACCGGCCTCATTCTCAGCAGTAACAGTAGCAATCGCTTTTCCTTTTCCCTTAATAGCAGCAACATCAATGTCCATGTCACTTGATGATGGCGTATCAAGGTTTACATCTGACATTGCATCATCTTTCGTTCTAGGAACAAAAGCAGTGACTGAATCCAAAAGAAGTTCAATCACATTTATAAAGCTCTGGGGAAATTTCCGATGAACTTTGATAGTTTTATTATTTGGATCTTGAATTTTTCCATTCCCAGGACCAGTACTATTCGTAACACCTAGAATAACCTTCCCATCATTAGTCTGTGCTTTGTCTTTCTCTGACATCTTTTCCTTCTCTTTTTCTTTTTCTTTTGACTTCTCTATGTCACGATCTTTCAGCAAGACAATGTAAGGCCTATCACCAACCATCTCAACTTGACACACAGATTGAGCAGCTTGCATGAAGATCACTGGATCTCGTGAAATTGCAGAGCTTAAGTTCATAAGAAAATTGCGTAAAGTGATCCGTCCATTCAAATGCCTATGTCCATTTGTGTGCCTGTTAGCAGCAGCCACAAAGGTGTGTTTTATCTCGGATTCCATTGCGTGCTGTAGAGTTTGAGGATCCTCAAGGACGTGGCGGATGATAGTAGCAGCAACATTGTCAAATCCAGGGAATAAGCGACTCATTGGCAACGAAAGCAGTGAACTTACACCCCCAGCATCGAGAAAACAAACAGCTATAGAATGAGTTCTGGTGAGAGTGGAGCATAGCTGCAGAACAGCATGCATAGTTTCAGATGGAAGTTGCTTGCTGATACAGCTACAAGCTATCTCAATAAGCCTCTTCTGATCATGACTATCAATATGTCTTGATGATCCTAATGTATGCAACTTGTTTTGCTTAAGCTCATCAATACTAATAGCAGTATGCTGGTCACTGACACCATCTTTCTTCAACAGCTCTGTAATGTTGGATTTCAATTTTTGATCAACCTGCAGTAGCCGATCAACAGCAAGAAAAGCCGTGGTTACCCACTTTGGAACTTGTTTCTCCCAGTCAACTAAACCAGAATTCCATTTTGCAAGTAGATCAGACACCAATTTTACAAGACCATTTTTAGAAGCAACCTCTCTTGCACCTGTATCTTCGTGAAGAAGTAAAGCAAGAACATGCAAAAGAGCAGATAACATGGAATTGTTTCTGCTGTCAGAGATCAAACTACAATCTTTCACTTGATCAATGATAAAGGAGATGACACTAGACCTGTATTGACCTTCATTCTGTGAGCATATCAGCACTAACAGATCCCGAACCGGAAACGCTAAAGGTTCCTTCATCAGTAGAAGCTTTGTACATGTTGATAACAACTCCTCAATGGGAGGAAGTTGGGCCATCTCCTCTTCAAGTGGCTGACTACTAACATTGGCGGCATCTTCCTTCATTTCTGATTCAGAATTCCCCAGGGACATGGCAAGTGCACGGGCAAGTTCATCATCTTCTTGGGCTTCCTCCGGATGGGAGAACAACCACTCCATTGCCAGCTCCACACTATTCGATCTAACTTGCCTCAGAGCTTCCTCTGCCCTAGACCTGGAAAAGCCCATCTCCACAATTGTTGAAATTGCAGCTTCATTTGGAGGGGGGCCAGTAATACGAGCACTGGTGTTGCTATTGACATTTTTCACTTCAACCCCAGAATAAATGTGCCTAATGATAGAGATAATCGTAGTAATAAAATCATAACTGCAGTCAGTAAACTGGGGACGAGTCCAAACAGGAAGCACTGCCGTCAGCACCATGGACTGAAGCATCTTTACAAAAGTTTGAGCATCCCGCGGGAAAGGAATTTCTCCATTCATCAGAGGCTGTGAAAGCAAGTGTCTTGTGAATGGGGATAAAATAAAAGAAGATGTCACCATGTGGTCCATAAGTTTACCATAGCTTGCTAAGGGACCATAAATCCATGCATGATCTACATCTTTCTTTTCATCTTGTTTTACATTTCCATCATCAGTCTCCATTGGAGATGCAGGAGTCCTGTTAACTGCAAATAGCAATTGACTGGTTGCTTCAAATGTCATCAAAACTGATTGAATAACCCCATGGCCGTATAAGCAATTTAGCAATATTGGATTACAGGCATCTGGTCGGTCCAGTAGAATGCCATCAATGAAATTAACAACTTTACCAAAGTAGCGACACTTTGTTGATATAGAAGCCTCTGAACTGGCAGGATTTACATGACCTCCAAAATTCATGTGATCCAGTGCAATGGAGGCAAAAGTAGAAGCCACAGATTTTGAAGAAGGGGATACATTCACGGTATCATCTCGTCGACGAGAAGGAAGCAACATTATCTTCCCCAACTCCTGAAACAAATGTGTAATGTGAAAAGAAAGTGATCTCACCACGTCACAGCAAGACGTGTAATGCAATCTTTGCTTGTCATATTCCTTTTTACTGCCAGAATCAGCAGAATCTAGTGAACTAGAAGTATTGGCTTCAAGCCAGAGGTTTGGAGGACTGTCAGTACTCAGCCTATGTCGAAAGCCAGTAGCACGTCCGAGATCGCGGTAAAGGTTGATAAGATCAAAAAACTGGGCTTCAATACTCCATCCTGATGTTCTCCTCCTCAACAATGGATCAAGGAACTGCCTAAAGGGGCTGAATCTTTGCTCTTCAGATTCATGTGTATTTAATTCAGACTGTTGTGACTCAGCAGCAGAACCAGCACCATCATCCTCCATCTCAAGCTTGGCATCTTCAAGGAGAGCAATCTGCCAAAGAATTTCACGATGGACATGTCCAATGTCTGTGAGAACAACCTTGCTACCATTTCCGAATTCTGTCAGTAGCGCAGTTACCCAACGATTGTCTTTAGAAGCAGCAAGAAATAAGAGGAACTCAACAAGAAAAAGAGATGAAAAGAGGTCATTATCTGGCACTGCCTTTGGATCCAGCAGAAAGGACCCAGAAACTGCACCAAATCCAGCCAAAACTTTCTTCAAATGATCCCTAAGAGATGAACAGAAGGCACTTGCCAGAGGAGCAGAGTGATTTTGAGTAAAACCCTTGAAAACCATTGTGCTATGCAAGGCAATAGACATCCCTTCAGATGACTGTGCAATACTAGGTCGTAAGAGAAGCTTCAGTAAAGCTTCTATTCCTGATTTCTCCACAAATAACCGACAGGTTTCAGTATTCTCCATTGTCCTATGAAGCAGAACCATCAAATGAAATATGCATAGTTGAACGAACTGATCATCACCTATGCCTTCAGTAGCAGAATCAATTGTATCCCTGATGCCTTTTGCAGCAGAATTAACTGTATCAAGCAAACAGCTAGGTCCTTCATTTTCTCTGCCTTCAGAGTCCATTTCCATTGCACTACTTGCATCAATCTTCCCTGATGACCCAGCAGAGTTACAATTCCCAAATGAAGAAATTTTATCAACAATTTCAATGATTATATCAACACCAATGCCTCTTAATGAAGATACATGGCGCAAAAGCTCTTCCACGGCATTAGCTAGTGGAACAACAGCTTCATTCATCGCAAAGACATATTTTTTGCTGGTAAATATGTCAACAAGAAAGTGTACTGCTGAAGTTTCTTTAACTGCCTCTAAGCCTTTGGCATTAAGACAAATGGCACCAAGGCCATTTGGAACACATGTAATGGCCTTCGAAGAAGGAAGTATTCCAGCTACCACTGAAGACAAGAATGCATCAGGAAGACCAATTTCAAGCAAAGCTGGGAGACAGGTTGGGTCTTTGTGGATAATTTCACTCATAACAGTTACAGCTGAGTAATAAATTTCACCTCCAAATTTATCTACATTTTCATATATTACTGACAAAGTAGCAGGTAGGGCACTATCATAGGAGTTTAGGGGTCGGCTAGAATTTGTGGGGGCATACGCAGCAGAACCAAGTGCCTTCAGAAGAACCTTGATAAGCCTCTTCTGGGAGTACAAGTGATCTTCATTGTATCTTGAGTATTCACTGATATTCATTGAATTGTCATTTTCTCCAGCCAAACCAATAATTCTATGTACTTCTATCTGTAGCCTCTGGGCCATCAGTTCTACTCCCCCCGAATCCCTAAGCACTGTCACAGCTGAACTACTGTAATCCATGAGCTTCTGTAAACCTTTTACAGCCAAGTAGACAAGATGAATATGGAGAGGCTCGGCATCCTCCAACAGAGGTAAAAATGTGGAGACCATTCCTGAACCCCTTACGTTACTCCCTGAAGCTGAGGATGAAACAATGTGAAGCATATAAAAGTGAAGAAGTGCCTCAATAAAGGCAAGAGATGCTGGGTCATTGGAATTTTTCAAAGACATAATTGCCCTCTGAAGCACGTTAAGGAGGATAATCCGATTTCCAATAGAAAAACTGATAGATGTCCCACTCAAAATACGTGCCCGCTCATGAGACGAAGCATATGCAGCTAGCTGAGCTCCCAAGGCATGCATTGAAAGAGTTCTAATTGTCCCAGGAACAGTTTCATCCCTTACAATCCTGATTAACTCATTTGTGTACTCTGGTTCATTAGCAAAAAAGGACGTTAGATCATCTGAAGCATCGCTAGACTGAACAAGCACAATAAAGGCAAGAAGGCAGATCCTGCTGTACAGTCTGCAGATCCTAGGAGAACGGAAAGCACGAGCATATCTGATTCTTGTCAGCAAAGAGAAACGGAGCTCAGAAGGTATGTTGTACTGATCAATGCACTGTTTCACCAATAACAGATCATCCTCCTTCCTTAAATGCAGGTCTGGCATATGTATAACTCTTGAACTTGAAAGACTAGCGTGGCAATTGCTTCCCTCAGTGCACTGAGCATTGAGCCCATGCGATTCAAAGTAGAGGGTGGAACCTACTTGATGGTGAGACTTATCGCTATCATTTTCTTCTTCTGATGGAAACAAACAAAGCCCATCCTCCTGCTTTCTCTCATTTGCCACAACACATGAGTATAAGCCTACACCCTCTTCCTTGGTCCCCCATCCCTGAGCTAAAGACAAGAGGTAGCCGTTAACCGGGCCACAACCAATCAACTTGCCATTTCCATGCAGCTTAGAGGGATTTATTTTAACAAGTGCAGAAAGAGTCTCTAATGCAGCTACAAGAATCTCAGGATCTGTCGAAGCAAGAAGGAGCTTGAAATGCTGAACATGAACAAGGAAAATATATCAGACAAAACATAGTTGCATAAGCTTGCAAACAGCTGAAACCACATAAATCTAACAAGTTAAGCTGATTATTAAAAAAAATAGTTTATATTTGGACTGTTTCAGTTCGATATAAATTGCAAGTTATCGCACGACTCACCTCTAAGCCATCAAATGAACTCTTGTTAGGGCAATTCTCCAAAATTATTTGCATTACTCGTAATATTTGAAGAACTTCATGTTTGGGAAATGGATTATCATCTTCTAAAATCTTATCAGACAAGACAAGGTCATTCCTACAACCCAAGTATGTCTTGAAATATGTATCAAAATGGTGAAACAATGGCCTCCAATGATGAAAATTTCCCTGAAGTAAAGAACAGTTAAGTAAAAGAACAAGGGGGATCAATTGAAAACTTCGAACAGCAGAAGCAGCATGCAATTACCTTACTGTACTCCCAACGAAAGCCGGAAAGAGGTATTGCTATATCTTGTAATGGACTCTGAATCACCTTGTCAATGAAGGCTTTAATTTTAGGAGGCTGCAAGCAGAGAGACAAAATTAGGTTTTGTATTACCCCCCAAATAAAAGACAAAATGATGCAAAAGAAGCAAAGGATTCTAAAATTCTCAAATAATAATATCAAATATATTCTAGCAAAATATCTGCCAAAAAACAGAAACAAAAGTATTACCCAAAAACATAACAACACAAATGTAAGTTTTCCTAGGGCTTGCAAGCAGTAATTTGAATAATAATTATATTCCAGAAAAAATATCAAAAACAGAAAAAGAAAGCATTACCCACAAACACAAACAAGCAAATATAAATTTGCTTGGGGCATGCAAGCAGCAATTTAGCAAAATTCATTTCACTAGAACCACATACTCTGTTCACTTGTGGATTGCACTCTACTATTCTATAAGCAATAGAGACTAAGGCCTAGAATTTAATTAAAAGATATACATCTGATATCATCATTACACCAAGCAGTTACGAGCAGAAAGTCACTGAGAAGGATAATTAATTGTAAAGAACAAAATAGGAAGCACATGCAAACTCAAAATAGGAAAATTACAAATAAATGGCCCCATCAGTTGCAACAGTTAAAGATTTAAAAAATGTCTCACACACTTGTATGTACCATGGATATCCAGACTGAAATCATACGCAGTTGTAAAAATTACAACAATGTGTGGGTTAGTTATATAAGCCCCATGATCCCAATAGCCATGATGGTCCCACAGTTGTTAGTTCACATATAGACATTGGCCAATGAAAAGCATGCTCAGTATGTCAAAAACACAGGTGAGGCCTGCCACAACAAATTAAGAACTGGACATTCCTAGGATTCTCACTTGAGTTAATGTTGAACAAAGCTGAATCAATTTTTACTTTATAAATTACATTCAATTAATCACGATGTAGTACAATATTTTGAAAAATATGCACCAACAGGCATAAACCAAACCGAGTAAAACAGACACCATCTGAGAAAGAACCCATTTATAAATATCAGGGAAGGTAATCTTCTGGCATTTTGGGTCTTTAAACAGCCAAAAGAACTAAAGCAGTTCATTAGTTCCATATCCAGTCTTCAGTTGTCAATGTTTTCCTCCCCAAACAAAGCAATGTTAAATTCACATTAAGTTCTTTCCACATTTGTACAACCCTCATCGCTGTGATGATACCATTTATAATTAGACATATAATGAAGGGAAAAACTATAATTCATATTTCAGGACTTTCTTCAGTTCCTAGATGAGATCAAGGGTAAATTGAAAAGCTCCAAATTCGAAAACATGACAAAAAAAAAAAAAAAAAAAGCCAATGAATAGCAAAAGCATTAATGAAGCATACAAAATCATGCACAGCTAGTCTAACTCCAGCTAGCATTGAATACAGCACCATGTGGGTCAGTATCATGTATTTGTGCCCTATGCTACTCCCAACATTGGATAAACAAACATAACGTTCAGGTTAATGAGGACAACATAATATTTGAAAATCAAACTAAGCCAGCCTGATAATCTCATTAACTTAGAACCGCTCTGTAAAAAGAAACAACACATTGATGTATGCTTATAGCACAAAGATTATACAAATTAGTAGATACTCACTAAAGCCAGCAGCCAACATAAAAAAATTAGAGACTCAATTCAACTGGCCCAATGAAAACCTCTTTTTCAATCAAATCTCATAGAAATAAAAGGGCAAACTATTCCCTAATTAATGGATTGACCACCCACTATTCAGATTTTTTAAATCCTAATTGTAAAGAAAAGCATAACAAAAATATATAAGTAAAAGAACGGTACCGAATTAATAGAAATTCAAAAAAATTTGAAAAAAAACTCACGGGCTCAGAGTCGAGTTTAACAGAGGGACCGATAGGGCTTTCGCCGGATATAAGCTGCCTCAGCCTCACCGGCAAAGTTGATCTCGTGGTCGCCATCTCATCTCAACTCAAGTTTGCCGCTTTCAACAACTACTGCAAAAAAGCCAACAAGGAAAAAAAAATCAGAAAACACAAAAAACCATAAATTAAACAAACAGCAAAACAAAAACCCTTACAACCAATGCAATAAACCGGCAACCCAAAACAACGAAACAACAACAACAACAACAATGAAAAGAAAAACAAAGTTAGATCAGATAAGAACATATAGTGAGAGGAGGAGAACCTGAGAGGCATGTAATAAAAAGTACCGAGTGATTTACAGAGAGAGAGAGAGAGGATTAGAGAGAGAAAAGAAGAGAGAAGCGAAACCCCGAAGCAAAGAGAAGAGAAATGAGAGGTGGGTTTGTTTGTGTGTATGTCTCTCTCCGTGTGTTTCTTCTTCTTTTTTTTTTTATAAAATTTTACTTTTGTTTTGTTTTATTGGTTCTACAAGCAAAATACTAATAATATCAATTTAAATAAATAATTATTTTATTTTTCAGTTGTCAAAGGACGGGAGTTTATTGAGTGAGAGGTGACCCACACAAGCTTGCACACACACACACTCTTCTTTCAACTACAGTGGTCTCTCATAATAACATTTGACCAAAAGGCTGGAGAGGGCATTTACAATTTTATTATTGTCATAATCATTTGACAATTTCTCTAATTGGGTCTAAAGTTGGTATTAGTCTAATTCAACCATACCGCATTTAGAATTTAGATTTACCCATAGCCATTTTTTCAGTAAATTTTTACCCTTGTAATTTTACTAATCTATTAATTTAGTTATTATTTCATGGTAATGGTGATAAATAGTGATAACATAACCCATAAATTCAATAAAAGAATAGTGAATATTTAGTTTAAAATTAAAAAATAACCCCATTTATTTAAGGTAAATTTTCTAAGATAATCACATGTTTTTAAGTTAATTAATGTAAGTAATTTTTTTGGTCAAACTAATTAAAACAAGTAAATTTGAACACAAACAACCGTAATTATCAAAAAAAATTACAAAGTTGAAGAGTTTTAGCACGTATGAAATTTATTCTTGCATATTTTGCAATTTTGGTTATAAGACAGTACTTTCTTCGAAAATTGCTATGTTTGATTAATTTACTAAAAAATTTATAATTTAGTTATTTTAATAAATTATTTTTAATAAGTAACTATTTTAAAAAAATTTCTTTTATGATTTTACCCTCTTTAGAGAATTAGAGTTTAATTCATTAGAAATATGTAAATATTGATATTTTCGATGAAATTGAATAACTTTCTATTTCAACCGAATTCAATCACCTTTGGTTTTTTTATTTCCTTTGGTTTTTTTATTTTTCTTTCAACTGTTAGGTGAAATATATTTAAAAAATTATCTTAAATAATATAAATTACAAAAATTAGATTAAACATTGATTTAAGTCTCTAATTTGATCAAGATTTCATTCCTCACCTCCAACAACATAAAAAAAATAATTAAAAAAAATTAATCAATTGAACAAATCACATGTTTAGAAGTAAATTTTAACAATTTAGCAAGCAAGCATTGTCATTGAAGTAATTAATATGAAGATTGAGAATGTTGGAAAAACATTATATTGGTCCTACCCAAAGAATATCTAAATGACACAAAGCTACTACACTTTTGTTCATCAATCAATTAGTGTATCAAAAATTGCCACAAGTGGCACAACACAACGTGTCACATTTGAGTGTAAACGGTCGATATTGTTTTCTATGCAATAAATTAGACCAAACCCAATATAGCCTAGCAAATTTTGTTTGTACAACCAAAAACTGCCATCTCGATGTAATATTCAGCATGTCACAGATGCCTACATGATATGTCGCGGTCAAGGAAAGCTAAAAATATAAGCCCAAAAGCCTTTTTTGAAAGCCGCAAAACGGTGTAATTCTACGTCTTTGAAGTGAAAAAGATTTAAGTATTCCTGACACACGACTTAATTGAAAACTCGAGCCATCTTTCTAATGCAATCAAAATAAAACAAAATTAATTAATATGAGTACTTCTAAAGGTTGAACTTTGAATAATCTTATTTGCGAGTATTGCACGGACAGTTGCATTGTATCCGATTCTAAGCCACTGGCATCAGGCATACAAGCTCCGCAGAATTAAAACCGTTTGAAAAACCTGTAATTTTTTAACGAAACATATTTTCTATTTCTTTGAATTGTTTATCATTTGGGTCCCTCTCAACAGAAAATGCGTGCAATAAGAGAAGGTTTTATACGGCCCGAAAACCAATGGTCAATATTGCCTGGAAAAGAAAAGCAACGAAAAGTCTTCCGGAGAGTATAGAAAATGAAGATTACCTCCTTCCGAAAGGTAAACTATAGTTAGCTTCCAATTCTGACAGGCACTGCTCCGTGACGGAGATTCATGATCTCACCCGACGTAAAGGATAGGGATTTGTACGAAAGAGTACAAAACCCCGCCGTGGGGTGTTAAGACCAGATCAACAAAGAATTAATAACTAAAAATTATAGATTTAAGCAACAATTATCCAAATATACTTTGAAATTACTCCTCTCTTGTAAATCTTTTGTCTTTTAATGAAGTCTTAATCACTAACAATAAGGAGTATAGACCCACCATGAATTGATCCCACTAATAAGTTTTATATGGATGGTAGCAACTCAATTTCCTAATAATTAATTTTAGGTTGGCAAGTCTCGTGCAAGAGTCTGGCCTTAGTTCTATGCTTAGCTTACGAAGGTACAATTTTGGGCTTATTTATTCTTTTATGCTTTAGCTTATTAAACTAGAATTAATTATCTACACCTGTGGTCTTGCCTGAACCACGTATACTGATCCATCTTTTACCACTCCTTCGATGTCCTGGGGGCATCCGTAAAGGCTTTCTATGATTTTACCTGCCTCAGAAATTTTTGAGAACAGTGAAACTTGAGAATATTTATCAATTATCATTGGGTCGCTGGAGTAGTCCAGAACCACGCTCTCCGGTTCATCCATGATTACACTGCAATAACACATAAGCCAGCATCATTCAAAGAAGTATGTGTGAAACCAAGTGCATCTGCACAGCCCATTCATTAGAATTACCACTTGAATGCAAAATGGATTGCTAGAGGGCTAGTTCTAAAAATATCCACATTGAGCAAAATAATGTCCAATATAAATGAAATGACATTGTAATGATTGCATAATATAGATATAGATATAGCTATAGATATAGATATATTATGTTTTCATTATTAGAATTAGATAATAGATTGGGTGGGCATACTAATCCATGTCTATTTGGAGATATCCTTGGTAGGCTTTGATGCAGTAGGGTCTTTTTTTTTTTTTTCCCCAGTTCTCTGAAGAGATGCAGCAGATAGATAGATAGATATATTTTTTGTTGTTTACACCAAAACCATATATAGAACTTCTCTACCAACCTGTCATAGAGCCCAGCACCTGCATATTTTTCAAGGTCCTCACCATTTGAGTCTGATCTGAATATGATCGATGGCTTGCTGTATAATCCAGTCAGTTTGCTTGGGTAACCAGTGACCTGAAAGCAAGATTATAGAGCTTAGTACATACATGATGGGTATATGAATTTGCTACAGCCTATTTTGTATTGAGTAAAGGAAAGTATTCACGGAGAAAAGAAAGAAAATTTTAGATTGATCTGGCTTGTTTAAGTAGAAAAACCAAGCATATGTGGAAACAAACGGGGTTGAGAAGTTGGCCTTACAATAGGAGATTTTAAATTGTTCTTTTTGGTAATGAAGCTCATAGCTCGTCCAGGATAAGCACCCACCAACGTCTCTCCCAAGCCCTTCACAATCTGTTTTTACACCAAAAAAGAAATAGCAAGTATGCGACTTCACTTATTTAGAATAAAAGTGACAAGGTTTACCTCTGTATATATCTCCGAGTTATCCCCTGATAATGGATTCTTTGTGTGGATAACAAAAGCATAATCCCCACAAATTATTTCTTGAATTAGCACCGCCATGCAAAGATTGTTATGAGATAAGTTTGCTTTCCTACAACTAATATATGCTCTTTCATTCCATTTTGAAGCCCAGACCTAAAAAGAAAAGAGAAGATGTTATGTCAATACAAAATGGCATCAGTTAATCAATACGGATTTGCATCAATTTAACCACAATGTGGCATGCTGATGAGATGCGCTCCAAATACACAAAGGTGCTTAAAAGAAAGACCATATATATTTGAAAATTCATAAGCTTGCTTCTTTTGAATTGTCAAGTATCTTAAAGTTATTCTTATAAGAGAAGCAGCAGCCTGTAAAAGAAGATTCACAATGAAGAAATGGCTAGTCGACTAGAACACAAATGATCCTCATTGTGTTTGGCCGGTAGTTTACAACATTGTACTTGTCTAAATCAATTGCTCAACCATAAGTTGACCAGAAATGCTAGAACTTGATAAAAATGATAGAGCCTCATGATTCGTGCAAAGAACCTGACGGATGGTTATTATCCAATTATTGCACGGGTATTTTGAACTTTAGTACCTTCTTTATCGCTTGCCAAGCAAGGTTCCATCTCTCCTCACCTCCATCGCCAGGCCAGGGCATTCCCCAACTTTTCATTTTGCTCTTAAGTTCATAGATCTGCCAAAAGTTCAAGAGCATATAAATCAAATGTTTGAACACAAGTTCTTGATGACATGTTGACATACAAGTTACAAGAAGAAAGCTTCCGACGGTATGCAATTTATATTGAAGACAGCTAGAATAAATTGCCTATCTCATTCAAACAACATTGTGTTCTTAGTCAACATTTTCTTTTTTCTTTTTTCTTTTTTCACATATATCATAGCAATTATGTTATGTCTTTGTCATAACTAGACTTGCATCTTAAAGGTTGAAATTAAGAGATCTAACACAAGAAAAATTGGGGAAAATTTTCGACATTTTCTTTTTCCTTTTCAACACATAAATTGGTGCAATTTAGTTGTCTTTGTCATAACTAGACTTGCATCTTAATGATGTAAAAGTAGTTTTATAAACCTACAATGGCAGTTTGTAAGGATTATGACTATGAAAACTACCGTATGATTGTAGAAAAGTATATCCAGCACGTTCTCAGTACTAAATGTAATGATCCTTTAGAATTTTTCTCAGTATAAAATTCAATGATCATTTAGAATTACCAAAGATAACGGAGCACTCATTTGTAGAACAGCTTCTTGTATTGGTTGGATTTTTGAAAGGTCGCCGCCATCTACAAATTTGTAAAAGTGAGAAATCTTGTTTGCTAAGTCCTGCACATCAAAACTTAGTTGTGTAAGAAAAAGAAGGATCAAGGACAGCAGTAATCTCCTCAAAAAGTGAAGAGTACCTTATTATCATTTTCTGATAGAACGGTCTCAAAGGCTCTAAATGGTATGGCAACTGATGTAGGAACCTTAATCCATGAAGGAACTCTTCCTCTTAAAAATTTAATATTGCAAGATTTTGCTCCAACCTATTTAATAGAAGATGATTAGAGTCACATGCTTATGTTTTACTCTTAGGGGCTTCCACAATGAACTGAAGTTACTGAATACAAAATAAACAATGGGTTGAACAATATATATAGTATTGACTTTTCACAAAGCATATGTGCAGTTCACATGCAACCTAAAATACCAGAAAAGAAAATATTACAAGGACCAAGAGGTGGTATAGTGCCTTACTTTTGCCTTTAACTCTGTTGCATATGATTTTTGCAATGAATTAACAATGTCAAGGAACTGTATAAGAAAATACATTAACTCTACATTGCATCATTTACAACTTGAAGGTCACATTCATATTGTTTGTGATGCATTTTGATAATTAACTTACGTATATAACTTAAGTGAAGCCTATTCATCAGCAAACAATCAAAAACATAAATGCATAAAATGATTGTTTAAGGTTTGCAATGCTAAATGCATTACACATCCTAAGCTGGTAGGTACATAAGCAAATTGCTTAATTGGTTATTCCAAATATACCAATATATAAAGATATAGTTGATAATAAGCTCACCATCTCAGGAGTGAAGTCCTCAACTGAAATGGCATATTTACCACGGAAAGTCTTCCTTTTAAAAAAGAGTCCTCGAGGAATGGATTGAGGAACGAATGAATTAAGAGATAGGTTGGAACTATTTACATCACTGCAGGTGAATAAAAACAGCAAAGTTGTACTGTAAGTAGGCATAAAAGATTACCAAATGACAGTGACATAGTCACCCACCTAATGATCAAATTTGAGGATTTCAATCGTATTGAAACAGCTTTCCCTTCCTTCAACTTGAGATTTCTGAGAATATTGTGATCAAAGCATGTGGCAAAGCATACCTGGAGGGTACAACTTTTTTGAGAGTCTGGGTTGATTTCTTAAGCTGACAATTTAAGCCAGCTTTCAGTTTTACAAATAAAGAAAAGCGTTTAAACTTATAACTGAAAATGCAACAAATGAAATGAAGGAATGTGCCTTATTATTTCTTGCTCTAATAGAGAAATGAGATAAAACATCTGGCGCATCAGGTGTCAGCACAGCAACAACTCCATCTGGGATTTCCTCTTCTCCAGTTATTCTACTTGCAATAATGATGGTAGGTTTTCTGTAAACTTTGTTCTGAGAAGTAATTAACTCATTGACCGAAGTTATGAAACCACACACTTCCACAGGGCTGATGACTTGCCAACTGCCATACACAAATCGCACATTATTGAAATTCAATCCTTACACCAGCAGAAAAGAAAAAAAAAAAAAAGTAGCAAACTTAGAAGCTATCTCTCTGTTCTTATCTGTGGTAACTGGTAACTCACAAATCCCCTGAACCCACCCACTTTAGTTAACTCGAGTTAGAAGCTCAGGGCCCCTGCCAAACCATTCAATCATTGGGTAGCAGGAAACTCATGGCATTTTGCAGGTCAGTGGTTCTGAGCAATCAAATTTCAGATCATGTTGGAGCAAACAAGAGACCTAAACCATTTAACTAACCCCACAGGGTTTTTAAGCTAAGAAGCTATTGAAAAGAAATTTGCTATGCTCAATCCAATAATCTCAAATTTGAAATAAGTTGTTCATGACTGAGCTGAAATCAATTCTGTTGATCATAAAACATGCGAATAAATAGATTCAGCAATTACTTACCAGCCCAAATTTGCAACTTTTCGAAGGGTGGGTTCAAAACGATTAATGAGCATGGATAGAACAGTTGCTGATCCTGTCCTGATCAACTCCTCTGTAAAATTGTCAACCTGGCGACCAACAGACCCAAAAGTGTTTGTAAACAAACTGTTTATGATAACTTCTTAGCAACACTTGAAACGGGGAACCTTACTGCATCTTGAACTGTAATTATGTCATATATGGTGGAATTTGAATGATTACATACCGCATTTTTCTCTACATCAAACAAATAACCAAGATATTTCACACTTGGCTGGATTTTTTTCTGGTAACTCTGCGACCTATCAGCAAGTGCTAGCTGTAATCGATCAAGAATAGCCATGGTTTGTAATGCCCACTGACCATCATTGGTTTTGTATGATCCAAAGACACCATACCAGTCCTTCACAGCAGCATAACCCCAACAAATGCAGGAACTCCATTAAGCATTAAAGTTACGAAATCTAAAACCTTCAAAAACTAATTTCCAATAAATAAAATATATATTGAGAATCAAATCCCTTTGCTACACTACGTCAGTAACAAAAGATTAGAAGGCTTCTACCTCAAAGAAAGATATACCTTTGTGCAGTAAATGAGGTCTTCATTGTTGACCACTGATAGGCATAAACTTTCAAGCACCAGCAAAATGAAGAACATGATTTCCTGTATAAAAATCATAGAAAGAAGAACAATTAAATATTGTTGCTTAAATAAAACATCCTGAAAGTTTAATGATCCAGGTATATATCCAGAATTGTTATTGAAAAGAAATTATATACTGGAGGGTGAGTGAAATTGAGATCTTTAAGCCCCCTCTCCATTGTTGTTTTGATAGCAGAAGCCAAAGCAAGATCGAGGAAGAGTAAATCTTTTGCTCTTCCATGACTTGTGCATAGTACAGGGTACAGTTCAATGCGGGATTCCAGTAACTTCTGCAGAAGTAATTTCAAACAATATAAAAGTATTCCTTTTAATTGAAACATCACAAACTCTAAAATTGCAGCGCAAAGTATGACCTCCATCAGTGGACCAATATTCTCATCATGAATATGTGCTTTGATATACTTCAGGCACTCCTATCATATGACAACAATAAAAAATGTTATTTCTCATTCACAATTTAAAGATCTATGGATAACACTACAAAATGCCCAAGCACATAGCTATATCTTGTACATAATGCAGATATAACCCCAAGAACTGATATTACTACTAGCAAACTTCTCTTCACTTACATCAAGTTGAAATGCAAGAGAGATCAACAATTACCTGTAATTTTAGTGATAAACCACTAACAGCATAAGTGGTGACTGAATCATGATCCTGAAAAAACAACATGCAAAAGTGATCTCAACTATCAAAACTCAAAATTGAACGATTATGAGAAAGAAACTGTGGACAGAACCATCTAAAAAGTGCCTTAATTAGCATCACTGTGTTTACCTTGAAGGATGAACTCAAACAAGTTTCAATAGCAGATTCAAGGTCAGCACCTGAATGAACAGCCTGTGGCATGGCCATATAATATTTAAAATAAAATGCATAGACATTGCAATTTACATCATAATGTTAAGCTAAAAGTAAAATGAAGGATCAAAGAGAAAATTAAAAACAGAATGTTGGTAGCCATAGTTGACTTAACAAATGCCAAACCTGCCTGGCACAAATCACTAAACAAAGTGCCAAACAAAAAAGAGTCACCAAATAATTAGGCCCAAAAGTTACTGGACTCATGTCAAAGAATTTCTGAAAGGAAGAACATGAAATCATTGAACTAGAAAACTGTTCATGCTAAAAGAGAATACTTTTGATAACTTTGGCTCGTGGACACCAAGTAAGCTTCCACTGTTGTTCAAGTTGCAGAGGTAATAACAACTATGTATAACCTATTTTCAAGCTCAATTTGTTGATACTACCTTTTTTCCAATATTTCATATTTTAAATTCAGTTTGGAAAAACTTAAATTATTAGAATCCACAGACAGCAAATAATGTTTAATATGTTGCTTGATGAGTTGAACTCATTCTTAAGTCTGATATCAAAGTTTCAGTTGAAACTTTGGGAAATCATAACTAAAATTGTCCCCAAGGGACAGTCTAGTTGGTTTGGCCTGTTGAAGTAAACAATAGGTCAATGGTTTGAACTCTCTCACACCAACCCTAGAGGGAGAGTAGTTTAATTTGGGTGGGATGTGGTGAGGAGCAGGGCAAATTCTTTAATATTAAAAAAAATACCAAAAATTAAATTATTTTAAAATAGTGACCATTAGTATTCCAGATAGCTGGGAATTCAAATGCTTTAGTCCAGGAGAAATTAACAAACCAAAATGAGATGGAGAGAAACAGCCATGTCTAGATTACCTGACACTAAATGATGACCAAAATGTTATGTATTAATACTAGTAAAGATCCCACAGCATTGAGCAAACTAACATTACATAACAATATATTCAAACATTTCAGCACAGAAAGAAAGCCTTTGTATTAGTTTTACTATTGCTATATATTATTTTTGAAAGGAAACTTTATATTTAGATGGGAAAGAGAATTCCAAAAAGTGAACAAGTTAGTGACAGAAACTAGGAACAACCTGAAGGAAGGTGTGCAAAATTTGCACTGTAGAAATTACCACATAAGTAACTCATGTTCAAAGATTAGCAAATGTAATGTGCAGATTTGGTAAAAATATTTGTGTACCTTTAGAGTCTTCAAGTACATGGTAAGGTCACAGATGAGACCCTCTTTAGCATCAGTACTGAAACAAGGTTCCGACACAATTGGACGGTCGTAACTAGCAAGCTTTTGTTTTGTCAGACCATGAGTGTTTAATGTTTGCCAATAAGCATCAATTTTGAAACCACATCTTACATAATTCAAGAGGGCCTGTTAGAAATGAAAACATTAAACTATTGAAACTGACTGATGACTGAATTTAGTGAATTTAGTGATACAGTTAAATGAAATCTATGACCTGGTTACTAGAACTTTTTAAATCTTGCTAAACTTGGGTCAACTTGCTTAAATTAACCAACTTATTTTCTGAATTAGCACAAATTGACTCTACCAGCAAGAAATAACTAATAGTTTAAGGGGACTAAAACATAAGCATTATTAGATTACTGTTAATTTTCCTCAACACTAGCCTGACAATGCTTCTTTTACAATAAGCAGGTGCGTACATTTCATATTTATATGTGATTTTCAGGTATGTCTAGTTCCTACTACAAGCATGATATATATCAACTATCTGACACCAATCTCAACAATATGATAATTTTCTACTCCTAATTGAGACATCTCAATCTGGATTGATGTCCAATCTAGGCCTTTTAAACATAATTTTTAACATGATTTTGTTAATCTATTATACCTCACAAATTATGATGTCATCTGAGCTGGTGTTGTTGTGCAACTTTTGGTGCCACTCCTCCATCATGCCAGTCTTGCAGTTGTTATTTCTCTAATGGTGAAAAATCAGGAACAAATTAATTTTCTGAAGCTGATGACAACACAACTAATCATGCAGGATGTTTAATTGAAAATACCAGAATTACAAGTATTTCATCACGAATTCTCTGCCCAACATCGCCTTGACCCCCACGACCAACAGAGGCCATTATTAGTCTCACGATTTCTCGATTATTTGGCTGGCTCAAATATATTGTTTGAAGTAAATTGGTAAATCTATCTTGAGCTTCACTTATTTCACTGCAGATAGTGCATGTAAAGGTAAATTCAATGTATTGTCAGGACAGTATGTATCAACTCTCATGTCAAGGATAATTCTCACACCAAAGTTTAGACTTATCACATTCTAAAAACTCAAACGTGCTAAATACAATCAAGAAGCATAAGATAGAAGGATGTATTGGGGGGCAAGGAGGAGGTTTGACATGATTTGGTTAAGTGAATACTTCCAAATGTTTTTGATGAAGGACCCTCTCAACTTGCATCGGACAAAAGATTTAAGATCCAGTTTGCCCTGGGTACCATTTTGTTTTTAAGAAAAGACAATTTTCGGTGGAAGATTTGAGCATGTGAAGTCTTCGAATCAAATTCAAATTTCTACAGAACTCCTTGAGAGGAGCTCAATTACTAACTTCACTACCATATGCAAGTATATATTTTATTTATTAAAAATAATTTTCATGTTATCAAGGACTGTAGTGACCACAGGCAAGTGGTTAGGTAGAAGCCCCTTTTGGTAAAGATTTAATGGGAAAGATAATGCATTGTAACCTTGAAAGAAGTACGAAAGATCAATCCAAACAAGTACACAAATCAGAAAGCATAATCAGAGAAGGATGTGAAGTAGAGCGCATTAGAAATGTTAAAATGTTGTTGATTAAAAATATTGAAAAGCACAATTTTACCGAGGTTTCACATTGTAATTCTTGTTCCAGGTGAGATGCCTGCACGCCATGAACCTCATCCAGACCAATATTCCTATGAGCCCCATCTCTCCTTCCCCTTTACAGCGTTCTGTCAACTCAGTAGCAATGCGGAACCTGTGCCAGATAAGCATATGAGCATGCATATCTGTTGAAAAAACCATTTTAATAGAGGCAAGAATAAATTTTTGGCTAATCCTACAACTCTAGCATTGCCTTGTTACAGAGTGTTCTTGAGCCCACACAAGTAGGGTGGCAGAGATACTAAAATAATCCACTATGAATTTACTCCCACATCCAATATATATTATCTCATTCACGAAGTGTTTAGTTTGATATATAAGACTCACCTGTGCATTAATGACCTCTCAGCTTCTTTTTCTCTCTGAGATATTTCGTCCAGTAACCATTTGACAACTGCTTTCCCATCACCATTAACCTAGATAGAAAATTTTTCAATTTTAGATATGCTGTATTTTGCATTAACAGCTCTGGAACAGAAAGAGCACATATACTAGAGTACTGTGCCATTGGTGGAAGTTCAGATGCAACAGAACAACAAGAAAAACTTAACCAAAGAACAGATCAAAAATTAATAAAGCTTCAGCATTCTTAAGCTGCAAATATTCAATCAGACAACCATACACATGTAAAAACAAAAGAAACCATGCAAACTTACTCAAATTTATGGAGTGCATTATCAAGGCATAACAAGTAAAAACTAAAGAAGAATGAGTGAAATTACCTTTCCATTTGGCTCCATTGGGAGCAAGCCCGCAAAGAAGTTTGCTCCATTGTTTCTTATCCAAGAACCGCCTGACCAAATCACAAACTGAATACCGAAAAATTTCCTTTTCTGCAAATCAATATCTACAAACTTTTGTTTTGTTGTTTGTAAGTGTTGAGAGATGATGGGATTAGTAAATATGAATAAACAAAACATATAAACATTCAAAGGAAAGAAGATAAGAAGTCCAACTAGCAATTACCTGGAAAGATCCTTTTCTTGTTACTGTTTCAGTAAAATAAGTCTGACATGCTCCAGCAACTATTTTTTATTTTTCAGGTAACATATCAGCTGAGGGTGGCTGCAATTATCGAACAAAGAAAATTATGAGGTAAAGTACCATCCATATACTAGCATAGACAACATACTTTCACACTCAATTCAGTCTGTTCATGATGGTGCATATCCTACAAAATCAGGAAAATAGGAACCCACCAACCATTCTCCAGCATATAACTTCGATACACCCCAGTGAAGAACAGTAGCACCTTTCATGTTCACAGCAATTGATATGTGATAGTTACTGCTAAGAATTCTTGAGAGAACCTGTAGACATCAAAGATTTAGCCACATTCAACAAATACAGGATATATGTATCTCAATCCAACAGAAGCAATCAAAATGGCCTGTGCAGGCTGGTAATAAATTGTATTTCAAAAACAAGTGGGCAATATTCAAAAAGAGTTCAAATATGTTTCTCACTGGATAACTCATATAATAAACCAATGCAATTCTCAGCAAAAGGGGAGAAGAATCTTTATTTTGAAAAAGCAAAAAGCAATGTCATAAACCTTATTTCTTCTGTGCAACAAAATTCCCCAAGACAGAAAAAAAAAAAAAAAAAAAAAAAAAAAAAAAAAAAAAAAACCTCACCACAATTTCGTAGTTGCCAATTTGATAATTTTGTCTTGAGATTACATTATCTGCTCCAATAGATTTCTCCACAAGATCCATGAAACTTGATGATACACTAGTGCTTTTGGAATGCCCCTTACTATGCTTTTGCAACCACTTTGCAACATCATGTCTTCTGCAAGCAGAGGGTGGTACTCGATGTCTGAACTGCTCTCTATTATTGACCACTGTTTTTGAGCTTGCAATCATATAACTATTTTGCAAGTCATTCAAGGAAATTCCCTTCGACAGCTGACATTGGAGCTCTGTCAACGCATCATTGTAATGTTGCTGCAACAAATTACAGGACAAAAAAAAGTATTAATATCCAATTGAGAAATACCCTAAAAGGCTGACATTGAAGCTCTCTCAAAACATTATTATAATCTTGCTGCAATAAATTATAGGATGGAGAGAATTCCAATACCAAATTATCTGACACTTCTCTGAGAATGTACCAAAGTACAATATTTCATAATGAGTTTGATAGCTGAACCAACAATAATCAAGAATGATCGTATATCTACAAGTAACAGCCTTCTAAAAGACAGATAAACACAGACAACAGTGATATCTTCACCCACTTGCACATTCCCAGGCTAATGCGTTGCTAGTAAGAAACAAAATTGGGGCTTGTCAGGTACATGAAGAAATGCCAATGGCAGGTCTAAAGTCAAGGCACACAAGCCTTGACAAAGAGAGAAAATTTTCAAATTTAATTTTGTGAGCCAAAAAGCTATTTTATTACTGTTATGTTGGCGAAACACTATCATATTGAGCCACAACAAAAGAAGGCACACACTGCTAAGCTTTACTAGAGGATACACAAGATCTCCCTGATTCTGAAAAAACTCAGACTTTATATAGCAGTGAAAAAGTGACCAGAAGTGAAAACAAAACTTAGGTAAAATGGCTACTAAAAGTGATTGAGAACTCAACCTGGCTATTTCCAATGTATGGTCTAATAAGCACGACAGAGAGGGCAACTTATGCATTATAAAGGTAACATAGATACAACATCTTATATCTCACAGCTATTTCATAGAAATATATAGTAAATTCGGTGAGCAAACCACATGAGGACCTGCTGTTCTTGCGGTGAGCTTTGTGGCCTGCCCTTGCTTTCCCAGATCTGATATGCCTTGCGTTCTATTAGATCCTTTGATATGGGCAGAGAACAAATATTTGCATCTATCTCAGGTATCTCGATTCGGAAATTCCCACGGTTTAATTTTATCCTAAAGGCGAGGAAAATATATTCATAACATTCAAAATGATTCAAACACCCAATGCAGCAAATAATAATAATTAAATAAGCAGATAACAAAACTATGACAACCATCTGTCATGACTGCCATCCTTCAAAACAAACTCAATGGCATGTATCTTAGGATCCCACAACTCAATGTTGACTGCATATGTTTCTCCGCTCTACAAATTAAAACAGAAATTCTTTTATTCAGAAATTACTTATGCACCTTTGTTTTGCCCAAAACCAGTAATTTCCAAATACATTAAAAGATAAAAGAGAAATGAGTATAGACCTTCACAAATGGCGTCTGCAATGAACCTTGCTTAGGATGTTCAGCAGGAATGAACCAGTTCCTACACAAAGATATGATAAATCTCACAAGTTTTTGAGGACGCCCTAGTCAACCATATTAGACACAACAAAAAGAACCATAAAATTGGAATAAAATTGTGATTTGGATTTTACGTGTTTCCACGGTAAAGAAAACCCCAGTGAAGAATCCAAGTCCGTGTACAATTCCTGAGCCGAAATTCAACTCTTACGTTGTGCCCACTTGAAGATCCAGACACATTAATCTAACGACACAAAAAAACACATTAGAAACAAAAAATGAAAATTCAGTAAGTTGTAGACCAAAAACAACAAAAGTTATTGCAAAACAAATTGAATCTACTACCTGAAGGTTCATCCCTTCCACGAGTTCAAAATGATGGACTCTGGGTACCTGCTTGTCCTTAGAAGTTGCCATTCTAACTGTTTGTGTAACACAATTAATCAAAAAAACGCAGAGTATGTATAAGTGTCAACACTCGTCTGGCAATCACTCTTAATAATTCAAATTAAGTCCATCAATATTTTCTAAATTATCCTTTTAGATTTAGTACTTAATAAATCACAATGGAGTCATAAAATCTTATAATCGTGCGAATCAACATCTCACTTGATATTCGGTAACACTGATCGTATAATCGTCCATTGAGAAATATCTATAAAGAAAAAAGAACAGAGAATTCGGGTTAATTATTAGGGCACGTACTGGCATCCATGATGATTGAAAAGCCATTCGAAGAACGAATCCAAGAAAAGGCAGTAAGGAATTTGATTCTTTCCACGCATTGATGGAAAATGAGCGTATAGTAAAAGAGTATCGAAAATATGATTCCCGCTGAAAAAAGGCTTCGAATCTGAAATGCCCATCGACGATATGAAATGCAGAAAACAAAACTCCAGACAAATGACAACGGCTAAAAAATTCCAGCACCTTAAGTGTCGTTGTCGAATGAAGCATTTATACAGATGCACCTTGCAGGGGTGGGACACGTGTTGCGTAAAGATTACGAGATTCCGCGGCGGCAGATTAAACGCCGCGTTTGCGTTTACAAGTGCATGTAAACTTTATTAGATGAGAAATAAATTTATTACAACATGACTCGAATGTGTACTGTACTCTCACCGTATAAGTGTACCAGAAGGCGACTCAAACAAACAGGGGGATTCCCGCCGCACTAATTCATGGATGCATCACATCTGAGGGGGTACAACTTATTATAAAAGGAAAAATCATTAATACAATAAAAATAAAATCATGAATAAAGGGTGATGCATCTATTTTAATTTACAATTTAAACTGATGCAAAACTTTTTAATTTTAATTTATATCAAATTAATATTAATTTATATTAAATTAAACAAAACTAATAGTACTAAATCGATTGTGAGTTTAAATTAATTTAATTTTTTTAAGTTAAAGTATTCATTTAATTATAAATTTAAATTTATTTTTAGTTTTATAAATTATAAATATAAAAATACAAATTATTTTTTAAAATTTTATATTAATTACATCTAAACGACTCATTATATATTAATTAAAATAACAAAAATAAAATATTATTTTAAAATCAAACTAATATTTTCAATTTTATTTCCTTCAAAACAAAAGCAAATTAATAATTTTTTCAACCGATCCTATCCAAACCATTTTGGTTCAATTTGGATTCAACTCTAAAATACCCACCCTGTTCATAATTTTTATCCTCAGTACATCTTTATTTTTTAAGAGAATGATAAATTTCTAATATTATTTTTATATAATAGCAACAAATCATTATTAATAGCAAAAATTACAACTTCGATCAAACAACCATACTTTAATATAATAAATAATCATCTGCCGTAATAATTTTTGACACAATAAAATTTTGTTTGTTTAATCAATGATTTTTGTAGTCACCAATTGCGTTAACAAATAGAGATTTATTAATTAAAAAAATATTCAACATAATGTTAGAGCTAATTAACGATATTTAAATTCTATTAAATTTAGTGTTTACTGCTAATTTAATAAATTTTACTTACTTGACATAAAGCAAATATGGAGAGTCTAATGGGGCACCTGTCCCCTTACAGATCCGCGAATGCAAGGATGAAGCAGGCCTCGTCAATGTATCATCAAAAGGTTGATGGCTTTACAAATTTATGTTTAATCTTCGGTAGTTGCCAGCTCCTCCAAGTAATTAAAACTAATTCCCTTATTCTTCTTCTTCCCTGCCACTACCACCAGCACCACACAAATCTTCAATTACCTTATTGTGAAAGCAGCTTTGAGTCGCAAGCCACTATTTTCACCCGGCCAACATTCTCTTGACATTCCTCGTTCTTGAACAAAGCACCTTGCAGGATGAAGGTCCAAACATTGTCGCAGAACCTGTAGGTGTGCAGATGCCCCTGAGGGATACACAAGAAATTAAATTTTAAATGCACCCGCTCAGATCAGCTCTTATCCACAGCAAGGTGTAAGATATAAAAACTAAGGTGAATCGTTGAGATTAAGGACCCAGACTGATATGAACTTCTTTTCAGCTTTGGAAGCCAGTTTTGTGGATCAAACACACACTGTAAAGGAATCTATTTTTCATTTGTACAATAATTACCAAGATACATACATATATGTGATGACACTTGAACGCACACAGATACAAACATATGAATAAGGTCGCAATATTGGTGAACACTAACAACATTACAATATAAAGTTAAAGGTCTAAAGTAAGCATTCCAATCAGAGACATGCACAAGTACATTGATTTGTGTACTAGTAATTGCTGCAACCGTATCCAGCATCAACAGCACTTCAGATTATTCCATGAATTAGCAAAGAAGCATTGGTAAGATGCAGCATTGACTCTTAAAATTTCCTGTAATTGCATTGCGGGGATCATATGGTAAGTAGTTGGTAGCTTCTTTACAACTCAACGGGAACTTCGTAAATCAGTCATCCACAGGTGCAATTAGGTGCAAGTTCACATATACCATTCTACATCCACTAATATCAGCATTCAGGCATGGGAATTTATATATTCCTTAAAGACGCTCAGCCACTTATAAGTCTTCCTGTTGAGCTAAGATAGCTGCAGATAAGCGAGTAATCTATGGAAAGCTCACATAGCTCTGTTCAAAAAACGCAGGGGCTAGCCAGAAGAGAACAAGGATTCATTCAATGTCTGCACAAGCATAAACGCTTGATGTTTTATGGGCACACATAAATTATGAGAGGTTACCGCGTAAGAGGCATCCAATAAAAAAGTTGAACATACTATTATAAGCTAAAATTAGAGTATTAGAATCTACACGCATGCTAAATAACTGCCTTCCGACTCTATTATGGGATTTATAACAATAAAATATCTAAAACCACAGACTTTCCATTCACGCTCAGAAAATAAGAGCAAAACATATATATATATATATATATATATATTTAGAGAGAGAGAGATTGACGCTCAAAATAGCATGTGGTTGCCAATAATTCACTAGCAAACACAAAAAATAGATCCCCATGAATACATAACCAATATAAAATACCCTCAGAGTCCTGCAGCAAAATATATATATATATATATATATATATTTTCAAACACCACCATAACAACAAACGTCGCAACCTGAAGTAATTCTGTTAAAACATCTTTTTTTTTTCAAAAAAAAAAAAAAAGCGAGAGCGAATCGGACCTCAATATAGACCTTCATCTTCGCCTGAGTTTCCAGAGCTTCTGTCATAGACTATAAAACAATATCAAAAATAATTAAAGAAAAAAGAATTCAGAACACATTTCGTATTAAAAACAACCAAAAACACACATATCCAAGCCCATTCGCATAAAATACAATAACCGTACCTTATCAAACTGGACGAGAACGTGAATAGCGAGCTCGGGAGTAAGCGTACCGTTTTGAACCATCTCGTCCAAAGTCTCGGTCAAACACATCCCGATTGTCGACCCCCGATACAGCTCAAACGTCGCCATTCCTACCGAGATCTTTCAATTAAAAATCCACATAAACAAATACATCAAGTCATGATTAAATACGCACAAATTCTTAAATTGTAAAAGATAAAAGCGCTAGAATCTAAAAATAAAAAATTGATCAAATTAACAAAAACTGCACAGAAAATTTGAAATTACAGAGTTACAGAGAATTGGAAATTACAGGATTAAAGTTACGTGTTGTGATAGTGGTTTAAATGGTGAGTGACAGTGGTTTAACGTTGAGAAGAATTGTTGGACGGAGAGATTTTGCGCTTTATATACCTTAGATTTTGTAGAGGGAGGTATATATAGAGGCCACGGAATTGTGAACCACCAGAATGACTATTATACCCTCCTAAGCCATTGTCGCTTTGACATGACTAGCTAAGTGATTCAGCAGATTTGAGACGGATATCTATAAATTCGTATTTGTTTTTATTACAAAAATTTAATATTAAATTTATTATAAATTTAATATTTTATTATTAAATTTATTTAAATAAATATTTTATATTTATTTAATTTATAAAAATATTTAAAATTTTTTAATAAATATTTTTATCTTTTTAATTACACTTATATTATTATAAAATATTAAATTTAAATTTATAAAAATATATCACATATATAAAATATCAAATCTATCAAAATAAAATAAAATTAATTACAATAATTTCATAAAAAATATACAACTATTTTACAAATTCACACATAAAAATTATGAAATATCTACTAATGATTTTAAAAAAATATTTATCAACTTTTCTTCAAAACAAATTATAACAAATACTTAATCTAATGATTTTGCTTTATATTGAAATATAAATTCAAAATTTCAAATAATATTTATTTTTGTTTTTAATTCAGACCATCGTATGTTTTTGTTATATGAATAAAATATAATTTTATAATATAAATTCTAATACTTTGTCAAGTTAGTATTGTTTTAGATTAATTAATCAACCTCCAATTAGATTTTAGATTTTATTGTATTTGTAAAATTATATCCCTAGTTGTATTACATTACTCTGGATGATCAATTTAATATTTTTTCATTAGTCTTATCTCATCATGAAAAAAAAATAAATTATATGTTGAATGTGTAGAAATTTGAAAATGAAAAAATTTAAAATTTTGAAGGAAAAATAAAAGTTATTGCCTATAAATATTTCTCTGCTATTTAGTTAAATTTAAAACAATTATATATAATTAAAGTAGCTATTCTTCATTTTCTTATTTACAATTCTTCTGTGAATTACTCATATAGCTAGTTAGAGTTATAATTTAATTAAAAATTTTAATTCAAGTCGAAAATTAAATAATATAAATATTGAATAATAGTACACATTTAAAATTAAAATAATAATATATAAGAGTTAAATATCTATGACGAATGTTTGGTAAATATTTATTTGTATTTATACTCGGACCAAACTTATTATTTGTTTTAATTGGTTTTTGCTATATGCGTCCCATGCTCTCTCAGAGGTATACCATAGGATAAGATATTAATGAATTTACAAATAAAATTGTCACTTCTTATACCAAGTTGATCCAGGCGAATTGGCTCAAAATTTGATCCATTAAAAATGGGCACTCTAATACTCATATTTTTTATACCTTAATATAAAATTATATTGATTTTTTTATTTAATTTTTAAAATTTGTTAAATATATATTTTTAAACAAATAAAATAATATTTTATTAAAAAATTTTAATCATATATACATTTCTCTAACAAATTTATTCATAACTACTTACTACTCTATATAATATTTATTATTTATATTAAAAATTTACTATATAAATATTCAAACAATGCTATATTAAAATATTCTAATTTTTATTATTTATAATATTTTTTACACCATAATAACAGTACTGTAAAATTTTAAAAATCTAATATTAATACTATTATTGTGATATAAAAATATGATAGATAATAAAAAATTAGAATATTAATATTAATATTACAATATTAATAATATTTGTATTTAGTTAATTATATTTTTATATTATTATTTATAAATTAATATTTTATTTACAAATGATAAATAAAATAGAGATACAACATTTATTTTTTAGTTTGTAAATTTATGGTAAAAAAATTTAAAGACAAGTAAATATATATATTTTTTATAAAACTTACTATAAAGTAAAATTATAATAAATTATAAAATAAATAATTAAAATATTCTTATTTTATCTATCAATAATTAAAAAAAATCACAAATATAAAAAGATTATTATAAATTTGCTTGGTATTAAAGTACGAAGACTTTTAAACTATAATGTCATGTGATTTAAATATTAAATATTAAAATTTAATTAAAAAATAAATAAATTTTACTAAAAATTATTGTTGTAAAATATTGTTTTAATTTTGTTTTAAAAGTTAAATGAATCACTACTTCAAAATATTTTATATTGAGTGATTTGCAATCGACCGGGTTTTTGGTAAATTGGGATAAGCTCCTATGGGACCGGATAAACCCGGCCCGACTTGGGTTTCAACTTCATTAAACATCCTAAAAGATATCTAAAATCCAAGTCACGTGTCAAGCGAAGATCTGCCACGTGGATGCGACAGTGCATACGTGTAAGCACGAAGGCTTGTCGGTTGCGCTGAACTGAACCGAGTTGAGAGAGAATTTCGATCAAGAGAGAGCACAAGAACTGGAAAACAAAAGAAGTCGCTTAAGATTTAAGAAGATTAACATGGAGGATATAAGATCTTCGCCGCCGTTAACCACCGCTACGAAGAGAAAGCAAGACACGTCAGCGATGTCTCGCATGAAGAAAGACTGCCTATTCTTGACAACTTCATTGCAGGAGGGTTTCCAGTACGTCAAAGCCATGTTCATTGGTCTGGTATGAAAATGAAAAAACAATACAGAACTTTTAGCTTGATCGATATTTTAAAACTGCTTTTGTTTTTTTTGACTGTATGATAAAACTGGGGCAGGCGAAGAAGGCGACGGCCAGAAACGAGAAGGAAGCTGCCGAAGCCGATTTGCAGATTTCGAAGATGCAGGTTGAAGCTGCTGATAATGCTGAGGAAACGAAGAAGATAATTGATAAATCCATGTAAATCTCTCACCCTCATGTTTCAGGTCAGTGTAAAATAATAAACAAGGGGCTGGAATTTAACTGCATAGAAATTCAATTACCGTTGGTGTTGGAATTAGAAACCAATTAGTAATCACTGCATGAAATTGTCCTTTATAAAATAACCAAATCCTGTAAAATTGTGCTGAAAATTTGTTCATTTTAGGTTGTTGCATAAACCCATGTCTGGGAAGGAACATACATGGATCAATTCCACATTTTATTGCTGTTCGTTGAAAGAATTCTAAATGCTTTACATTTTAGTAATATTTTATCGAGAGGAAATTTAAAGTTTGTGCTTGGAATTAGAAGATGGGGGGCCTTGCGAGCGAACATAATCACACATGACTCCATCAATAGCGCTAGAACTTATAACTTGTACCATTTTTCTCCAGGCACATATGTGCTGTAAAGCCTGTAGAGTCCATGAATTCCATGTCTTGCCCAATTTACCTAGTTGTAAACAGAGGAGGCTCCGCTTTTAAGTCATTCACCTTGACCTTCAAGAACATAATTCAAATAAGCTAACGAATCTATACGCTAAAATTGATTAACAAGAACTGGAAAATGATTGTGAATGAGTGAGCTCCTTGCCTGCAATTCTTCAACATTGAATTGTCAACATTGAACTTCATTTGCTATGTAGTTGCTTCGTATGTGCCATCATCTTTTTTCTTGCCTTGAAACAGAACTTAGTTTGTTGAAGACCATCTAGAATCATGCTTGTTAATGTGACATATAGATTAATAACATATCAACATGCATGCCAATGATCCACATATTATATAATTCGTTGCCTGTTGTCTGCTATCGCCATTCACATTGGTTATTGGTAGTAATACAACTTTTAATTAATTTCCCAACTGTGATAACTAACTTCTTATTTTTTTTGTTTCATTTATGCTATTTACTACACATCAACATGGACTCGAAAGTGTAGAAATTTGTCTTACTTGTCTTTTCTGAGCTTGAAAGCGATTCTAGTTTCGCCAAGATTGAAACCAGGCCATTCCTTTTTAAAGTGCTTGTAAATGGCAAAGGTGTAGTAGTTCTGAGGAACATCGAAGCATTATGGACTTAAACAAATATTTGCTATTAAACTGTTTCAGTAAGTTATTATATTCAAGAATTGATCGAGCAAATTAAAACCAAGAAGAAGAGCCTTTTCTCGATATTCCAGGGCACAAGCTTTCCCTCCAGAGAGGAATCCCACGTCCTCGTGAACGAGATTTCTACCATTACATTAAAACTTGCTCCTCCTTGTATACTGAATGTAATTGATGAGTTATTGGGCAACACATAGGCCTGGTGAATACAGGAAGAGATTGATCATTAATAAGTGAAATGGAATCATAAGAAATTAATATAATTTAATCGTGATAAAAAGATGATCAATAAGAGAGAGTGGGAAGAAGAGCATACACATCAAATCCTCCAGTTGCTCCCGGTGCATTCCAGGCAAGGTCGCCGTAGCTGCGGAAATTTGATGTTGTGTCATTCGCTTCAGGTTTTTCAAATACAAGAAAGAAATCTTGTAAATAATTAAGTCGAAAGCAGAAGTGCTGCGGGCTGACCAAAATTGAAGATTGTGCATGCGAGCGGCCATATGGCGGCAATTAGACTTTTGCGGCAGCTTTGAAAATTGGGGTTGTCAAATGTAATTTCAAATTAGAGATTCATTTGAAGCAGCTCTCACGCAACTCTCAGGAACCAATGAAGTACGGTAGTGATTCGACTTTGTCACGTGAATACGTGGATGGCTAATAGAGAATCTATTTGGATTTAATTGGTTTCCTTGAACTGGAGAAGAAGCATTTCTATATTTCCACTCGCATGGTGGAATCACTTTACTCAGTTGCAATCGGAGATTGGTGCAATAGACGTATTAAAGCCGCGGAAGAGTCGCTTGCGGAGAATGCTTGGAACAATATACTCTCTGTTAATTTTATTTTATTTCAATTTTTTATTTTACTATTATCATTATTTTATAAATTAGAGAAAAAGCTTGGGATTTGACGTGTAACGTTGCCAACCGTAGCTCTTCTTCAAGATCAGTAGTTTGTTTATTTAAAACTTTCCTAAAATTGATCGATCTGTTCAGCTTCAGATAAACGTGGCGACGGACAATGCATATCACCATCAACGATCAGCAACAGCGAATTTAATAAACAATGAACATCTATTTATTTCTTTTTATAATGCATCCATTTATTCGTACATATACAAAGCATTTTATTTTTGGTGACGGACATTTCCAGTTTTATGGTACAAACAGCAACGAAATTTGGGAGACATGAATAAACAATTCAAAATTGCTGCATTTTCATTACTAACCCGAACATGAAGCTTCCCCGATAGGAGCAGAAATTGAGGGACCTTCCAAACGAATATAATCATACATAATCCCTTGGAAGGGACTCGTGCATCTCGGTTGTTTCAGGAAGATGGTATTCTCCCCTTCTATAAGCCGATTACCCGGTATGTTCACGTGGTACAGCAAGTAGAGCCCATGTATTCCATGTCTTGCAATTGAATTGTCCCTTCCTATCAGTCCGGTGGTAAACAGCGGACGAATTGTATTTGGATCATTAACCCGGACCTAGATATCACATGCAATATGGATGCTGTGTCAGATTGCAGAGCATTAAAATTTTTAAAAAATCAACCATGATATCCTTTACCTGCAACTCAGCTAAGGTTGCAGATGCAATTGCGACCCGCAGTTTGTAGGTACTGCTCCTATCCACATTGCCAAGTTCGAATTTTATTTGCCAGGTGGTTCCTTGAAGTGTTTCATTATCCATCTTCCTGAAATATATGGGAAGGTTGTAAAGCTAGACATATCAAGCATGACAACTAATCAATTTGAAGAATCAGTAACAACATGTAAAGCTCACAATTGACTATAGAGAACTAACATGACAATCAATTGTCATGTTCAGAATGGGTAGAAGTATCAGCTAGTCTCTATATCCGTAAAGATGAGCATGATAAAAGAAAAATTATTATTAACATAAGCAAAGTAGATCAGATATTATCATAAATTGTTTAGATTCTTAATTAGCATGCTTTCTAGTGACTAGTCATTACAATTCCAATCAATCTCGTATTTGATATCCAAAAATAATGATAAATAGCAATATTTTCAACACCAAATAATTTTAATCAATCAATCTCCGCCAACCTGGTCAATGACGTACATATTGTTCAAGTAATAAACCAGTGCTGGAGGAATTTACCTGACAACCTGAGCGAAGAACCAATCTTTGCTGTACTCACTAATGCCAACTGTGTAGACCAAGTCTTCATCAGGATGTAATTCTGCGTATCTACTCCACAATCCATACTGCCTAAACCTGCCATAAGAAGGACATGGCGTCAACATGTGTGATATACCCTCAAAATCTTCAGGAAACATTGACATAGGTCCTCAAAACCTTATGTTGGGCGCATGGCGGACGCAAATGGGAAAGCCACAAAAAAAATAGACTCCAAGGTGGAGATGGACATGCTAATGCATGTCTAAGAGAAATTGTATAATAATTTGAAAAAACTCCATACTAAAAAAAAAAAAAAAGGGCAAGAATTATCCCTTCCTTTGGAAGAACAACTTATTTAAGGATAGCTTTGATCACCCTAGTCTCAATTTGAGAAAAGGAGAGCTAACCTGTCAGGATGATCGATGAAGAGTTTATTGACATATTTTGGATCAGGATCAGGAATATAGAATTCTCCAGCAGAGCGATCAGGGATGCCTATTTCCCACAATGTTGGCCCATCTCTGGGAGGCTCATATACTAGATCACCCATTTCGATATTGCAACCTATATAACATGTCATTTAAACCAATTAATTTCCATTATACACTAAAATCTGAAAGAATAAATTATCACAGTTGAAGGAACAATACCTGAGGTTATGGTAACAACAGCATCATGCCGATAGTCCCCAATAAAACCAGGGACCCAGGCATAAAGATTATAGTTGCCAGTACGTACATTTTTTATGGAGAAATAGCCATCCTCGTCAGCTGTGGTCCAGAATTGGTAGTCCTAACAAGAAGTAAGAGGCGAAACCAATACCTTTGAGGATAAATTTGGATGTACACTCAAAAGGAAAAATAATACCATTTAGGTATTTAGTATGCCCGAAAATCTTACCAAGGGCAAAAGTAGATAGAGCTTATTAAGAACATAAAATAGATCTCTCAGAATTTCAGTCCTTTTTTTTAGGTTGTAATAATTTACAATGGTTCAAAATATTTCTCCTATAAACCAAAACAAGCATATCATAACCACTTGCTAGATAGCCATAAACAATTTACAAGCATACAAGGTCACTTATGTTGTTTGCTATATAAGGTAAGCAAACAAGGTCATTTGTGTTAAAGAAAATAATAAGGGAAAAGAATCAGTATGTTAGTTAAGTTGTAACAAATGATAGCAAAATTACCTTGCATTCTGTTTGCCATGATCCTATATCTCCAGGTGGGGCTAACCCGACATAAGCACCATTTGCTGATATATAGTCATTGCTGACGTACCTATTGGTAGTGACAACAAGAACTTTGATCAGATTAACTTTACCATGATATACACAACAACAATTTACCAGAAGCCAATATTACATTTCTTGGGAGCTGAGTCAATTCAACCAATCAACAATCCACTAGTTTTAATTTGTGGGGGTAGAAGCAAACTCACAAAATTAAAAAGAAATTTTGCTACTTTGAATACTGTAGAAATAAAAATGGATAATCAATTTGTTTTACCTTTACAAACATGTTTATCACACTTCAAAATACAATGACAATTACCTTAAACAGTATAATAACCAATAAAAATATATCCCAGAGTGTATACCTCTTTTTAAATGTGAATTTAGATTTGGGCCTTTGCTTTTTTAGAGAATTTCTCTCTTGCTAATGAAATATTAGCTTCCTGATGGCAATGTAGGTTTATATTGCTAGCCTACCTATCTTGGACTAGTAGTCTGCCACTGACGCTGCCCCGCTGTTCTGACTTCTGGAAATCCTCAGAAGCAGGAAAACTGTATGGCCACCTTTGGACTTCAGACATCATCTGCTTCAAGTTAGACAAAAGTTCATCCACCAAAAGGTCAATAATCAGTAAACAGAACTATCCAACAAAAGAATGCACCATTTTTGATAAGTAAAACCTGTATTTTAGCGTCTTCCCATAACCAAACTGGGTCGTCCCCACTAGCAGCAGAATTAAGATAGACAAAAACAGGACCAAACACTTTCTTCCATGGCTCATTGTGTCCAATATATGTCTCCATATATTTTCCAGCATAGTGTCCACTAAGAAACACCTGATGATATCATTTTCATGAAGCTAATGGAATCAAAGGTTGTAACCCTCATCATTAACCACGTGCCACCCACATTGCAAATTATCTTACAGACTATTGTTCAAGATCAGTTACTTACAGCAAGGGTGGTGGGGCCTACATGTGAGGTTAGATTCTGTTTCATAGGTCCACCAGATCGGAACTCGTCACTAGGTATGATTAGCCAGAACCCTACAGCAGGGGCATGGCATATCCACCCATGGACCTTAAGATCTTTATTCTCGCATGAATATTGGTACTTGTCGTCAACCTGAAAATCAAGAGATCAAAAATTACATACTGATGTCTTCATATATACTGACTTATGTACGGGAAGGAAAGCATCTCAATCCCTATCCAATGACTTAAATCCAGAATGCCTGTCTTAGAAGGTACTTTCATCAACTTGAGAAACGTAGGGTTCAGTACAATCCATTATCATAACTTCCTGATGCGCTGAAGAAATCACCTACTGAGAATATAACAAAAAGAAATCGGTGCAGGAAAGTACCTCTCCTTGGAGCTCAGGATTTGTGGGATTAACAAGTAGGACAGCTTCTGGGTAGGCAAGGGGCTGACCTCTTCCTGTTGAGCAGTCCTCAGGAAGGGGCATGTGTCTTTGCCTATTATCAGCTATGGCCATGTAGCGAAACCTACCAACCCAAAATTTCTCATAAGTTATTAAATATTATTATTCAATACAGTTACTAATTGAAAAAAAGTCCAAAATTGTTTTGCTTGAGGAACACCAAGAACTACTGTTTCCCTGGTCAATTATAAGAATCTAACTCTTCATCAGATGAGAGGACTACTATTGCAATAGATAAAGCAAACATTATTAGCTTAGTTTCAGATGAAAGAGATATTTATGTTTGACAATTTAATGACGAATGATTATATTTTATATGCTCCACAATTTCAAGTTTAAACTTTCACTTGTTATCTAGTAATTATAATCTTTGGAGATAAAAGCTTTGTTCTATAATTTCTTCCAGAACTATATGCAGGTAGATACATAGTGCCTAAGGTTTCACCAGAGTTGATCTGCAACATTTCACAGCTTACTAAACTGAGAATTAATGGCCGATTTCATTGGCCCTTAGCATTTACGTGTCCTTGCTCTTCTTCTTATGCATGCAATCAGAACTTTATTTGCCAAGCAAAGCAAAGAAGACAATGCAGAGTTCATGCATATTCTTTAAAGAAGATGGCCACTTATTAATTCTGGGAAGATTTTGTTAGGACAATTAAACATCGGAAATAAAGTCACAGGACCAACTTTTATCCACAATTAAATATTCTATTATTATGATTAAAAAGGGAGAAAAGCAAGAAATAATCAGTTTGCAGTTAAATTCACCCATTCCCCAAAAATTTATCTACTATCACAAAATTTTGAGGCAGCATGTCTGAGAACAAAAAGAAGATGCTATAAATTTGTTTACTTCTCCTTTCTGAGCTTGAAAGTAAGTCTGGTTTGTCCAAGAGAAAATGCAGGCCATTCCTTTAGGTGCTCGTAAATGGCATAAGAATAAAACCCTGATGAACCACGAAGCATTATAAACCTATGGGTAAAAAGTCAACATCATTACTTTTGTAAACTTCACATTTCAATGAATATAAGCATGCTTTGAGCAAGGACCTTTTATCTATGTTTAAGGGAATGTAGTTGCCCTCAAGGGAGGCATCCCACATCCTTAAGAACGAGAGCTCAACCTGTTCCTCATTTTCCACGACAACCCTAAAACATGTTCCATGTATCCTGCATGGTAAACAGTTCTTGCTCACACATAGGAGCCAATAAAATAATTTCTCAGAATAGCGCAAAAATAAAAATTAAATTACTCAGATAATAATGAACTTTTGCATTAACAATATTGAAACTTTAGGAATAAAAGAGTGACCATAAAGATGAACCAAAGGTTAAGGATGGTGCCAAAGCCAGTGTCTTCTGGCTTAAGTAGAAAAAGGAGGTGAGATGTATAAGTAAAACTTCTGATGTAGAGCACATATTGACAGTATAAGATTATTAAACAGCGGCAACATCCAACAAATGAAAATGCAAGACCAAGTAAGCTGCTTATGTTGATGAATGATTCATTTATATGTTTCTATGCATTATTTCAGGTTTAAAAAAAATGTTGCTTCTGACCTTTGCCGCCTATCAAGTAATCTTATTATGGTACAGGCATATCAATGGGGCTTCAGAACAGACCTATTAAAAAATTTGGTTTCAATGAGATAATATTTTGTTTTGTACTGTGGCTGCAATGAGAATCAAGTGTTCAATTGTGCTTATCACTGATAAGAGCTGAAGAGTGAGAGGAAAGCTTACACATCGAACATTCCCTTGCCTCCTGGGGGACTCCAATTAAGGTCCCAGTAGCTGTATGATCAAGGAGAATATTAGATAGAATATTTTTATTTCAGTTGTAACCAGGCCCACATGAAAGACTACATAAGAAAAGAACAGAAAGAAAAGACTATATTTAAGCAAGGTTTTCTCTTTATTTCAATAGTATATTGTGGCATCTGTCAAGAATATTCAATGCCATGCTTGAAATGCCACCAATCACATAATCAACTACTTCTTAATATTCCTATTGGCCAGAAAATAAGGATGATCGAACAATTTCAACATTCAGTATTTCACATACAACAATACTAAATATTGCTATTGCCTGGCCATTATTTCAATTACAAATAACAAACAATAAGGAAAAAAAAGGAAAGAAAATAAAATAAGGGAGGCAAAGCAGTTGTGAAACCATTACCCTCTATTAGTTTCCCTGTTACGAAATTCAAGCAGATTATCAATACCATTGTATTGTATTCCAGTAACAATCCCACCAGGTTTTGATAACGTAACTTGAAGTATGCCGTTGTCCAGCACCACCTGCACATATATTTTCAAGTTGAAACCAAAACTTAATACACAAACCAAACCTGACGTTTTTCCCATAAGCCATAATTAAACCTATAAGATCTGACTTAAGACGCATATCAAGCAAATCAAATCTTTAACAATTTCCAGTCTAGATCGAATGCACAGAAAAGGGGGACCGAAATGAAGGTTGCAAAATTAAATTACATGATGATCTTTAATATACAACCGAACCGCTTGAGTACTTGCAGCCATTCTCGCCGATCCTGCAAAATATAAAAAGCATAATAAAGATATTACCAAGACTTAAAGATTCCAAAATGAAATATTGTTCATCTCCTCTCTTACTTTTTGCTTAGTATTTGAAGTTTCAAACATGCAAAAGAGAAGGTATATAAAGAATGAAAGCACTTAAAATTCATGAAAAAACTGAACTTAGAGTCTGAAATTTAGCTTCGCAATTATTAAATGTAAATTGTCACGTCAATTATCATCACCTCATCAAAGTGGATTTCGGACAATTCCAATCACTCCATTTCAATGTGATAAAAATGATCAAATTTGGAAGCGACCAAAAAATGCTACAAAATCAGAAACGTTATAGTAATCTTATGATCATGTTTCAAATTTTAGAGTTGGATTGAAATGAAAATTGCCGGATACGGCCGGTGATCTTTTAACTGAGAAAGTGAGTATGTGCTGAATCAATATAGTTTAAGAATTACACTTGCCTTTGGATTTTAGACAACTGGAAATGCCTTCTTTTACATTATCCGCACACGTTCCACAGCCACAACCGCTCAAACAATTTGCGATCCTTTGCAGCCTCCTCCTCATAGGATATCAACGGACTCACTTGAACTGTGAGAGAATTTATAGCGGTAATTCTAGACGCGGCCGCATGCGATTATAGCCAGAGTCTTAGCGGCGGTGGTAGTAGCGGCAAAGTGACGGAGATCAGCGCTGATGGATCGCAGTGGCGGCAAGGGTTAACCGTCTAAAGTTCGCAAAATATTGCATAATAATAAAATTATGTCACTTTTTGACCTTTTTTATACGAATATTATCACGCGTTCTAAATAATTATTTAATTTTTTTATTTTAAATAATTTAATATGCTTTAATTAAATAATAAAATAATATAATTTAATATTTAAAAAATTAAAAATAATTATTATTTAATTAATATATAACTCATTATTTAAAATAAAAATTAAAATATTTTAGTTAAGAGTTTAATATTATTCTTTCAAAGTCCCTTGATGGCATTGGCATTCAGTCGTAGGCACGCCCTAAGCGTGATAACCATTGAGAGAATACCACAAGATTAGTTGTGTTTGAGAAGTTAATGCAATGGTTTTCATTGTTTGACGTTGATTTGGGAGACTTACTCACGGATTAAGAAAGAAGGCGTGTATGGAAGCAGAATTCTTTGTTAATACATGATATGATGTTAGAATAGCCCGATTCGCAGGACAATGAACAACCCAGTCAACTTACATGAAATACTTCTTCAGCGATACCAAACACTAATTGTGCCAAGAAAAACCACGAGAATAGGCTGCCGCCGGTTTATGACCGTAACGCCTGTCTAACCAACAATAAGCACCGACAATTATGATCGTTTGCAGGGTAATTTTTGAAATCCAATCCATCTAAATTGAATTATTAAAAAATTATTGATTTAAAAATAAATAAATAAATATTTTTTTAATTTTCAATTTAAATTTAATTCAGATTAAAAATATTTTACTGATTTAATTATTTTAAAAGTTTTATTTTATATTTATTATTATAATTAATAAATAGTTCCTCAATTAGATTTAGTTAGCATAAAATTTTAAAAATAATTATTATGAATCTTTTAATTAAATTAATATATCATATTTAACTTCAAATCAAGAAACTAAATTAAAATTTAATTTATCTTTTATTATCAGTTTGAATTAATTTAGTTGAAACTAACACTGTTTTAAAAAATCTAGCAAACCGAATTTGCCCAACCATAATTGCATTTTTTTCACATGACATTGCACAAGGAAAGAAGAGATGACGGGGGCCTCTACTATGGTTGGAAGGCGTATTAAAAAACAGCCACCACTCTATCCAGCACCATATCCACTATTATTACCGCTTCTGACTGCCGCTAGATGCTACGATGTCATACTGTTGGCTCAGAGAGAGATATAGGAAATCCGTTGTACCGGATTTTCCGGACTATGTATGCAACTGTTTTCTAACACAAGTGAATATATTAGTGAAACTCATTATAAAGAAGAAAAAATGTTGCATACCCGTTCAACATATAGTCCAAATGCCAATGAGTTTGATCTAGTCATTGCAGTACATGCTCTCGGATGATTTAGGTGTAGATAAGACAAATACATTGCTTTGAAGCTGACTTACATACTCCCAATGAGTACCCTCTATTCGGCTAATGCACTTGACCGGTCTCTGTCTTTCTCTGGAAAAATAGTGATCCTAATAGAACAGCAATGCCTGTTATTGCTATGGTAAGTAGAAGACGTTTTCGTGAATACTCGTTTGGCGGTGGCCTTCTGTTGGGCACTTGGTCTGTTTCAGCTGCCCTCGCATCCCTTCCCAAAAGATTGAAATGACAAATTAAACAGAGACAAGGGATCAATGCAAAATTACTTACATCTATCCATCTTCATCTTCTAGTATTTTAAATCAATGAGAGTCATCACAAATTGCTTCCATAAATTTCAGCAGTCTATAATTATTCTTAATTACTACAACTAATGGTCGATCATAGGTCATGAAAAGTGACCATCATCTATTAAAATATTGTGCTAATAAATGCTGGCTAATGTACCTGGAAGGTCCCGCTGTGTTTTCTGGAACAACACCCATGCACCTACTTTCATGGTTATATCTTTCTCGCAACCTAATATATTTGTTACACAGATGACAAAGTTCTGTACGATTCCCACAAACTTCCTACAATCACAAAGCAACAGAGAATTACAGCTGTGAACTAAGATGTAGTATTTGAAAATATCTTTTCGTTCTGAAAATTATTGACAATTGCTACCTGATGCTCAGCCAGATCAATTGCAGGCAGTGGAAACTCACAGAACTCACAAGTGACAATCCTTTGGGGACAATTTTCACCTTTATGGATGGCTAAAATTTCACGTTCCATTGTCTCACTGCATTGTGAACAGGCCACCTGCTCAAATATGTACAGGTCAATAACAGAAATCATGTACACGCACTATACTTCTCTTCATCAAACAAACTGGGCTAGCTGCACCAATCAGTAATTGTCAAAAACTGTGAGGCTGTGTAACCGCAAAAGGGCACGCCCTACTCCCAAAATGTTCAATAAAGACCTAGAGAAGTCTCTTTCTGAACAACAAACAGCTGACCACATGCTGGTTGACCTAATCCATAATTGCTTAGCCTATGCTTTCTATCTTACAAACCACCATTCGATACATATTAACACAAGAAATCCTTAATTTAAGTCATATCGCCATTGAGCCTGGTATAGAACCATATGCCCCACAAGTCATGATCACTATTTCCATTTAACAGTTCCATGCACACAAGCTAGGGCATGCCAGTTAACAGAGAGAGACAAACTAGGTTTTTAAATTTGTGCACTAGAGACCCGTAATAAATAATGGCCATGAACAAGGCCAATGTTGATTGAAATAAGTTAGAATGTGTGCAGTTAGTTGACAAAGACTCCAACCAACCATTGGCTCAAGCAATGACTTCAGAGTTATAGCTTGGTATTTTGAACAAAAGCTGGCTAAAAAAGCTGTCCTCCTGAAGCCTAATAATAAATTTTCTTATTGACCCTCCCAGTGGAAGAAACTCTCTCCCAACGCGGGCTTGTCACAATTGTGTTAATTATCACAAAAATCATGCAACTATTTATAGCAATTCAACTGTGTTTATTATAACTTCAAGAATGTGCAAAACGAATTATGTAGTGCCCATGGACATAATCGTGGCACAACTACGACATGAAGGATCCCACCACCCTCCAACTCAGATGCTCTCCTCTTGACAGCCTAGTGGATGGTCCAGCCAAGGAATAAGTATAATTTCCCTTTTCCTTGTTGAAACCTCCATAAGAAAATTGAATGAGTGCATATGGTGCTAAAAACTTTCAGGATTTAACCATTCACTATATACAGGCATACATGCTGTTTAGTTTCATTGTTTCCATCTCAAAAAATTGCCAGACAGTCCTCGTATAAAAAAATAACAGAGTGATCAAAGATTTGAAAAGAAAAGCAGAAAAAAAAAAATGACACATGTACCGGAGCGTGGGTGCTTAGGAAGTGTTCCTCAGCATGTTTCTTCGGTATCATGTCCCCACAAACTTTACATCTTTCTAGATTCCGCAAGCAATGTGCATAATGCAAATCGATGTTTGAAGATGGAATAGCTCGGTCACTACAAGGATAAAAGAAACAAAATTATTTGCAGAAAACACTCTAAGTAAAACAGAAAAGTAAACCGTGCTGCAAATATATAACATCATAGTTACAGGGTAATAGTAACTTGAGAAAAAATATGGTACAAAGTTAAAAATTGGGAATAACTAAACTATTGTTACTAAACAAAAACGATCTTGTGAAATTAGAAAACGGTAATACATCAAAGCAATCACGCAGTTAGGAAATCCGCAAGAGGGGCAATATCGAAATTAGTACCAACATTAGACTTAAGATTCAGGGAACTAAGATGCTGCCAAAGTATATAACATCATAGTCACAAGAGATTAAAATATGACAAGAAACTGATAAATCTGATCAACCAATGTAACACCATTTCACCTACTTCCTGTTGTGGAAAAATATAAGAAATCATGAAAGGACACCACAAACGGTCACCCTAAATGTCTGGTGCCCCATTCCCCCATGATTGAAAAGGTAACCACAAAGGTCTTATTCAGCTAAAACCAAATCCCTCCAGTCAGACTTTTCGGAGAAACTATAATTGGCAGCAAAAGAGGTTACAGAATGCTAGTGTACATTACATTGATCAGATTCGATTGATAGACGATAGAAAGCAAAGACCGTTCTAATAACCAATCTACAACATGTAATTTACCAAAAATAATTATCTGATTAGGTCAGAAATTGAAGGCCAAGGAGTGCAACAAACTTGTTGGGCGAAGATCGATTTAGTTGACTTTAAATTTGAAATAAATTCTACACATACCAAACCGCAATTAAATATAACATGAACTAAAACGTATGCAAAAAAACAACATGGCTTCTCTAAAACAATTAAACGATGGAGACAAATGTAATTACACGGTTATCTTTAACCATAGAATTTGAAGAAAAAGAGTTACAAGAAATCATATAATTAAAAGAAAAGAGAGAGAAAATGAACACCAGTGACTGCAAAGTTTGGTGGTTTCATCAGATGCAACTGCCATCGCGATATGATAAATCAACACGACGTCGCTCCGCGATCAAAAAAGTAACGGCTGTGAAAAGAAAAGAAAATAGATTAAAGAAATAAACAGCGGAAGATTCGGAATAATTGAGAGACAAGAACTTTACGTTTTGCCTGAAATAGAAGTGGTTGATTTTGAATTGCTGTTGTTCTTGTTAGATGCTGGTTTTTGGATTCCGGTAAAATACAGGAAAATAAGAGCCAGGGCTCGGAGAGATTTTGATTACTCTGGATCAACGACTTCAGGCGTACGAGTTCGCGACCCCAGACTCGGCCCTCAGGATTGACATATATAATTGTCCCGCGCGCTTCCCACGCCGTGACGTGCACGCTTCCTTGCTCGTTAGTTTGTTTTTTTCTTCCTCTCTTTTTCAACAAAACGATTACTTATTATTATTATTATTATTATTATTTTATAGTACTTTTTGGATAATTTTATAAAAATAATTTAAAAAATTTAACTTTAAATATATAATGATACAAATTTTTATTATACAAGCTAAGGGTCTTTTAAAAAATATTGGACATTTGTTAATTTCTAATGAATTTGCTTGTATAGTACTATTAAAAACATATTTTATGTATTTTATAAAAATATATAATTAATGTATAGAATTATTTAATTAGTAAAATTAATATTAATACAATTAATGTAATAAAATTATTTAATTAATAAAATTTTAAAAAAATTATTAATAAAATAATAGAATAAAATTTTACTAAAAATAAAATTTTACTATTTAATTAGTATGGTAAAAAAATTTATAATTTTTTAATATTATTAATAAATAATTTTTTATTTTATTAAATAATTTTTTATTAATTAAATTATCTCAATTAAAAATTTTTTATAAATTAAAATATAATTATAAAATTATTACGGTGATAATCATGGTATTTATAGCCTTATTGAAAACGTTTTTATCTTAACAGAGGATTGATCCGTTTTAAAGTTGGCTCAACACTAAAATTTGGGCTATTTTAAGCTGGGTGGGTTCAGCCCAACATAACAACAAGCCCTCTTCTTCTTCTATTGAGATTTGCAATAACTTCTATATAGACTAGAAACTTTTTTTCATGTTGCTCTCTGCTGGACATCAACCGTAGCTTCGGTTTCCTCCAAAAAATTTAAAAAAAAAAAAACCATTACTTTATCTGCTTGTATTTAATCGATGTCGCCTAATATATCAAATCTCCTTTGGTCTAGGTTTTATTTGGGGAAAGAGACTCCAAAAGCGCTTTTTTTTTTAAGTAGTATTTTAGGAAGTGATTTCTAAAAAGAAACTTCAGCCATTATTCGGCCAGGTCGCATCTATTTTCTACCTAACAATGCCCGATTGCTTGATTGGCCAGCTTTGTCCATTTATTAATTGGCTATTATTTTTCTTTTAATAGAGTTTTTAATAAAAACAATCATGTGCTTCATATTTATATATATATATATATATAACTTTTTGTATATACAGAGTGGTTGAAATTTTAAAATTTAATTTAATTTTTATTTAATATTAAACTCGATAAAAATTATATTTTAAAAATTGTTTTAAAAAATTTTAAAAATTCAAGAGAATCTTGCATGAATGTAACCCTACCCTAGCTTCCAATTGACACCTCAAAATATAGACACAACATAAATACTAATAAGAGTTTCACTAATCAAAATATGAAGTTAGGTTTATTAATCAAAATCAATCAGTTAAATTCATTGCATTGCTTTTGTGTATGCATACAGACAGTCAATAGATACCATAGCAGAAGCAAGCTTCTTGTAGGCCACCCAACAGCATAAAATAAAACGGAAAAGTATCATGCAGCAAATCAAATAACTGGCCATAAACATAAAGACAAATGTGGCTTACAGATCCTAACATTAATCCACATAATCCTTTCTCCTACTCAAAAGAGGGATAATGATATGATCGATGGAGTGTGCTTTTTCAATTCTTTTTTTTTTAAATTAAATATTAATGTTAATTATCCCCTGGACAACAATAAATAAGTCTTTTCTTTTTTTGTTTAATAATAGTTTGAGAGTAAATATATGCTAAATTAAACTACAAGTTTACCACTTCAATTTCTTTATTTGGAATGATGAATCGACAGAGAATTATGAATATATTAATCTACAAGTTGACCATGATTATCTCTCCCTCCATTTAATAACTAGTTCATGAAGGATCCAAAAACTTGCGCCAACAATCAAAAGGAGCCGTGTAGTCGAGTAATCATCCACCGCCTAACTAATATTTGCCAACGAAATCTAATGTATAGGAGACAAGTAGACATTGATTCATCGACGACTGCTTAACCTTAACCATAACCATAAGCAAACGGCAGGTGAACCACCATTCTGACCACGATGATGAGGATGATTTTAACGCTTAAACACAAGGTTACAACTGTCAATCATGGCTTGCGATCATCACTTTTGTTTATTTTATTTTATTTTGTTTTTTAGAAGAAAACAAGAAGCGTATACATGACATAATACATACCGCCGAGAGCTTGTACAGTCATTGAATTCGTTATAAAATGACAGCAAAAACACATGCACAGTACCAACCAAGAAATACCCTCGAAGAACTTGGCTCGTCTTACAAATATATCCAGCCAGGAGCCAAATGCAGAAGACAATACATCGTTGTCTGATAGTACAAAAGAGGTAATTAATATATCAAATAAGACAGAACTGGAATGGAAAATGAACGATGACTCGGCCTTGATCAGGGGGAGCGAGGGGGAAAAGGAAACGAAGGAGCAGGCTTAACTTTCTTTGTCACCGTCTGTCTTGATAAAATCCATGCACAAATGTTGGCGGCTATGCTTCTTTTCATGTTAAAAAAAAGCAGCGAAATTTCTTCGCATGGCAGTGTAGTGGGTTTACCCTATCCACAAAAAAGAAGGGACTTAAAGTGGAGTCACATCAAAAGCCAAGGCCGAAAACTCCTCCCTCCCTCCTATGAAGGATAATCTTTATTTGCCTCTCTTTCTTAGTAACGTTACATTCCAAGCCATTTTTTCAGAGTGGACAATGATTAAGTAAAAGAGGCGTTTGGATCTATAAAAACAATAATGTTGTTAATTACTTTCTCTCGTGGAAAGCACTTACACGATGATCATTTCTCTGATGATTGACACTTGTCCGGCCGTCCGTTCGTCCCTTCCCTTTCCCTTCCCTTCGTGCTTTCCCCTCGATATCGTTTTCTTAGTCTTAAAGCTACCCATAGGTTGACCTCACTTTCAAGTACCAAGAACCTTACTGGTCCACGCAAGATCATTCACGTGGGTTTAGCCAATGAAGATTGAGATCATCAAATTAACAACGGCATGCCCTGATTAGCGGAATACAGGGCTAAACTCAATGCAGGCGTGCGTGCGGGGGGGCTAAAACCTCGATTAGGGATATTGTATACATTGGGTTCACGTGAGTGTCAGTGGATCATCAAATCTCTGTTATCTCATGCGTTTTGATGTTTTAAACCGAGATTTCAGATAAATAATTAATAATACATTAATTAATTTCTTTGGGGGCATCAACCGCGAGAATCCTAGAGTTTGGGTTTTGACGTGAATTGATTAATTTTATATTGAAATATATTTAATATGTGATAATTTATATAATAATTAATGTCAGTGCTTTAAATCTTAATTCTATATTTTAATTTTTTTTTATATATACTGTTTTTAAATTGCAAGTAACAACATTTTGGATGGAAGGTACACCCCAATATGATAGAGCCAAATCTCGTATATATTTATAATTAACATGCGCACATAGAGGCCGCTGAGTTGGAAAAGCTTTCTGCCTGCCATGAATTTGCAGGAACGAAGGATGGCAACGACTAATACGCAACAACTTTATCATGCATTTCTTAACAAACAACTTTAAATGATTATATAAAATTTAAAATAATTTATAAAAATAATTTAAAATATAAATATAAAATATAAAATATAAAATATTTGATAAAAATTATTTGAAATACGAACAAAAAATTTAAAATAATAAATATTAAATTTAAAAATTAATTATATTCAATATATGCTAAACAATTTTACGAAGGAGATATAGCCAAAAATTTATGCTAATTAAGGAGTAAGTAGCATTAAGCAATGCTAATGAAAACTAGAGATTAGTACATTAATAGAATTTCCCCTTAGTTTAAAACACACCGATTCTTGAATTTAGTCAACATACGAATTAAACTATCCCAAATTACAAGTTAAGAACCTCCCTCCCTACCTAATGAATTTATAAGCACGTCGTCGTTATTATTTTATTAATTTTAAATTCAATCATGAAATTGGATGGTTGGCCAATGCTTGCAAGTTGACAATTTATTTATCCATATTTGGTAAATTGATTGAAGAAATGAGCCACAATGACCAATGCACAATAGAAAACTAGCAATGATTTGAAATATTCGTGTCTAGAGGAAGACATGGTAAAGGCTGTTGGTTGAATTCTAATAATTTGCTTGTGCAATTGAATATTTGAAATGAGCAATAAAGTTCTAGCCAAGACAATGACTTTAAAGTACAGAATTTTCTTACGAAGCAACCGAGTCCGGTTACAACTAAGGATTAGCAAGAGTTTCCTTGGTACCATGTAATAAAAAAATTATGACCTTTGATTTTGCTTTACGTCACAGAATCAAATCATTAATGCGACAGATAATATAATTTAAGCAATGGCTTGCTGGATCTGACCAACATTATACAATTATATTAGCAACTTGCACTAAAATAAACACTAATTGGCAATTACACTAAAGAGAGTGTACTAGTATCGGGGGGTTGCAGATGATCTAATTGTTGACACTGCCTAATCCAACTTGGAACTTGCTCTTCTGTCAGAATTCGGACACAAACATAAAGCACCCAGAGAGAAGATCAAAGTTGGTGTTGTTTGTTCTTGCCTAAAAAAGGCTGGAGATCGGGTGGTTTCACGACACCAAAGTTCATGGGGGTATTTTCGGAGCGCTCTCTAATTTTCCTTATTCGGAAACCTTAACAATCAGATAAAGGTACTGCACTTTCCGTTTTTATCCTCCACCTGTCGCTTCACGTGCTTCTGTCGTGGCGCTCCCGTTCCAGGTGATTAGAAAACGCAGCCCCTGACGTTTTGCCACTTGTGAGTTATATATGATTTATTTTGTTTACAATGACTAAAAAGCCCCTGGTGGTTTAGCAAATGACGGATGCATGATTAGAGGAAACTTCATGGCAGGAGTTGGGAACCATAATAGGCAATCGGGTAAGATAATTGACCAACCCTTTTTGGCAAAGCTGTGACTTGATTAGACTTCAAATAAATTACAATAATATCCTTTTTCTAATTGTACTCTTGCAAAATTAAAATACAGTCTGGCTATAGGGGTGTACGAGGATGGAAATCTTTAAAAATCGAAGTAAAATTATCAGCTCCGAATCATAGTTAATTTTTTTTTCTTTTATGTAGGTTCTAATTTCAAATATTTGAAATCAAAATTAAATTAAAAAATTAGTTCACTTTCTAAAATTCAATGTTATTTACATAATTTATTTATAATATTATATTTAACATAATTTATTTTTTAAAAATAAAATAAATATAAATTTATATTTATTAAATTATTTAATTAATAAAATAATAATATTTTAAATTTTTTATTGAAATTATAAAAATTAATTTTATTAATTTTAAATAAGTATTTTAAACTTTTATATATTTAATTCAACAAATAATTTATTAAAAATATTTTATATTCTTTAAATTATATAAAAAATTAATTAATACATTTATAATATTTAATTTAATTTAATTTATTATATTATTAATAAAATAATTTAATAAAATTATAATATAAATATATTTTTATTTTTAAATCGTAATCAAATTAAAACCGAGTAAGAATAAAATACCCTCTCTGGGAAGGCAAGTTTCTATTACCAACGAAATTGGAACCGAACAGTAGATTTGAAATATCAATTGAAAATAGCCGTGGCAAAATCTGACAGTATTATTGCCACTGAAGAAATAGATAAATGATCAAAATCAGAAAAAGTAGTGGTGGCTGCGTTCTTGAAAACGACATCCACCTGCCACGTTTGCCCAATCTCCTTTTCGCTTCGGGGGACACAACGGCCACTCCGAAATTTCAAGGGGCAAACAAGGTCCCATTTTCCTAGGAGAACAGTAAAAGAAAGACTTGCATTAGAAAAACGAGACTGATTTTAAAATTTAATTCCCAAAATGGGAACTACGGTTTACGAATCCGTATACCACGCGTCAACGATCTATACGGCGGACGGCGCTACCTTTAAAAACAAATATGTTGTTTTAAATTCTCTCAGATTTTCACTGGACCACGTGTCCCTACCGGCAAAACCACTAGTGGTTTTCTTTGGTAGCACCACTGATCTCTCTTTCTTATTTTACACTTTCCTTGTATAGCTGCTTCTTCTGCTGATGATGTGAATCACGGCGCGGACCAAAACGACGTCTCAGAAAAAACCTCGGTCCTCTTTTGTCTCTACTCTGACCTCTTTTTAGCCGAGTAAGTTTCTATTTATACTTTTTCTTCGTAAAATCTTCTTTTATTTTGTGTAATTTTGTTCGGATTCAATTTTTTCCTGTTCTAATATGGAATTTTGGTTGAATTTCAGGATGGGGAGAGGGAAAATAGTTATAAGGAGGATTGATAACTCGACGAGCAGGCAAGTTACGTTTTCGAAGCGAAGGAACGGATTGTTGAAGAAGGCGAAGGAGTTAGCGATCCTGTGCGACGCGGAAGTAGGAGTCATGATCTTCTCCAGCACCGGCAAGCTCTACGATTTCTCCAGCACCAGGTCATAATTTAAGATCTCTCAATATCACGATTGTTTGCTACTTTGTTTGTTTTCTTCTTCGTTGTTATCAATCATTTCCAAATCCTAAGCCGTTGGATGCAATCCTATTATTCTGGATAATGACGCATGATATAGCTTGCGATCGGTAGTATATGTTTCTATTAATGCTACATTTTATTGCTGCTACAATTAATGAAGATGAAACTTCTATAATTAATTAGAAAACCTTAGCACTGTGATTATATACACAATGTCATATTGATATGACATTGTCTGGTCATTTTGTTTAGTCTGATTTTGAGATTATTTTAGCGAATTGTCGTTTCGTCGTTTGGATTGAAGCTGTAGAGTGAGCTAATTATTTAGGGATCGAGTTGCTATTTGGTGCATAATTTAAGATAGTTGAAGACAAAGGATTGATTTACGTGATAGATAGTTGAAAAGCCATGTTTTGCTTAGCTTAGAACCAAAATAATCAAGCAGCTAGCTGAATGGCTGCAATGTGGTAATTAAAGAGAGCTTACAAGTTCTAGATAAATACTTCAACTTCACCTAAGTTATATAACCAATCTATGCATTTCTGATGGACTGAAAACTCTTTTGGAAAAGCTTTTAGCATAAGATATTATCTAGACAAATTCTAGTTTACTTGAACTACAGCCAGTTTTTCGTTTTGGGCTTTACCAAAAGAGAGAATAAGGATGCGGCAAAGAGAGAATAAGGCTTTTCGAAAGATAACATTACTGCCTTATTCTTGTGAAAAAAAAAAAAAATCAGCAATTTGGTATATGTTTATTGGAAGTACAAATACAAAGGAAGCAGCAAGTTGAACTTTATGCTCATAAGGTGAAAGTTTGCTACTCGTGGCCCTTGCTATAATTTGTCTAATGCCCCCAAGATTTAATTGGTATTGGTATGAACAACTGTTATTACTGGTGGTTTTCATCTTCATCCGTCGTGCGTACCTTACTGGATGGTAAAAGGTTGAGATATTGTATAAATAGACTACCGATAAGACAGTGATATTTACAGCATGAACTTTAGTGCAACTAACGGTTGAGGAGAAAAACGAAAGGGGAAAATGAAGGGAGCTTGAAATGAGTTAATATTAGCATAGATAGTGAAGGAAATTGCTTTGGCGGCAATGGATATAATATGGTACAAACTCGCATTTTAATCATATAAGAGAATACTGCATTATAGTTTCCCAGTGAGCAGCTATTACATTAGGTGAACATTGGTTCCAGTTGAACCTCCATCAAAGAGGACAAGTTATATTAAAGATGGGAGTTGAGATGGTCATAAACTAAGAGAATGAGTCTTGAACATGATCAATTAAAGGTGCTGTAAATGAATAGTTATGGATAAGGAGGAAAATTAGCATAGTTAAACTACGATCGTTTGTATTTTTTGAAGGAGTCTTATCATTAATGGAATTAGATGATAACACTTAAGATCCAACATTTGTGAGGCCATAGATTTAAGTTATAGAGCCAAAATAGAGATGAGATGTGGTATGCGGTGATTGAGTCCCATAGAAGTCTTGTTAGACTTTAGAGAGTAGATCATTGACTATAAGAGTCACTTATCAAACATCATTAGGTCCTTTCACAACAAAAATACGTCATGCAAAAACTTAGTACATTGAAAAAGATCATGTACATTGAACAACTTTTATAAATGTCAACAAAAGTACTCAAATATCATCCTTAACACATTTACAAAATAACAAAATTCTTGAACTACACTGATTTATACCAAACACCAATGTCTTGATCTTGATCTTGTGAATTGTCTTCCATCAGTTACAATGAATTGTCTTGATTCTTGTCGACTACCCAATGTCAAAATCTATGCAAAAATTACTGGAAAATACATTAACATGATCTTAGAGTCACTGGTAAATAGCCCATTGAACTTCACCCATACATCATAGAACATTCTTAGTGAGATTTTCCAATAGGGTAAAATTTTCATGTGAAGTTTTTCGAAATATGCACCTTATTATTTTTAGTTCATTGATCAAGTCTCACGTTAAGCAGTCTTTAATCAATTTTATCGAGCTTACAATGAAAAACTCATAAAGCAATCTAAACCAACTTCACTTTAACAAAATATTTGAAGAAATTTCTTTCAAAATTCTTATTTATTCTTATCAAGAGATTATAAAAATTGTATTATTGTTTTATAAGATTAAAATAATTTAGGTTTGCATTCTAGGGATGCAAAATTCAAATTTATATTTACTAATTAACTTAGAAGTCAAGTGAGAACTTAATATTACATTTATAAATTTTTTCACTTTTTTTTAAATTTTAAAACAGTTTTCATTAGAAGTATTAATTATATTGTATCATACTAGTTGGACGTAGAAAATTTAAGCTCATTTATTGTATCTGAACTTGTGTTGTATTCAATTTTTGAAAAATTGATGCAGTACAGTTCATGAATATATTGCATTCATAATGAATCGTGCCAAGTTGATTTGTAGACTTTTTTTTTCAGTTAATTACAATTATTAAAGTATCATTAATCTCTTTTTTTTGCATCTATTATCATATATGCTATTTATTTTTCAAAATTTCAAATTAACTTTAAACATATTTATTAAATATATATACTGTCATGTTAGCTCATTTTTTTTTTTTTACCATTTGAATTTTTATGTTTAAAATGAGAACTCGTCACATTATTTTAATCCATTTTACACCTCTAATCTTATTTTTGAATCTGTTACCAAATTTAATGATTTTAATGTCGTATTGGTTCACACTTATAAATTTTAGAAGTTTGATGGTAAAAGAATCCTTTCAAGTGATCAAACATAAGATGGATTTGGAGCTAGGTTATGCATCAAAGATCTCTTAATTACCTGCTTTAAGGTTGCGATAGGATGGATATTCTTAATTCATAGTGTTAAACTCACACTACATATCCCATTTAAGATATTTATAAAATACATAATTGTTTTATACCTTTATATATAAGCATTGTTCGCAAATTAAAAAGAAAAAAATTAAGAAGAAAATATACTTTTAATGAAGAACCTAGAACCACATGAGTACATATCTAGGATAAGATACATGATTTCATGTATCTTATATCTCTTAATTTAAAATTTAAAATATGAACAAAAATTTAAAATAAATAACGTAAAAAATTTGTAATATAAAACATAAATTTAGAATAGTTAAGGTAAAATTTAAAATATATGATCTAAAAAATTTAAAAATAAATGTAAAACTTGAAATAACAAACATAAAGTTAAAAAATTAGATAATACTTTATATTCAATACATTGCAGACAAATCCTTGAATTCATGATTTCCCACTTCATCTTGACTAATGAGGTTGACTACCATCAAACTCTACCCTAGCCACACCAGTCTGTTTTGTCCATTGCCAACTATAATATTCTCATTCTCCCGAACACTTATACTCTGGGTATAAGTATTGATGAGTCTTTAAAAACTTTATTCATTCAGCCTCTATGTTTTTACCATGTAATCAAGTACCTCCTGCCAGCCTATCTGTATGTCATTCTCTCTTTCTCAAGCATTATCATTCGGTGAAAATAACGAACACGCCATAGTGTTTCGTTTCTTACTATTTCTAGCTCCTCTTTATCCTCAGTTTAGAAAATATATAATTCAGTGTTGTTAAAGCTTATGTTTGTTTCTTTGATCTTCATCGGGAGATTCCCACCAAGGACAGGGATATACGACATCCCAATTCCCTATCCGTTGGGCCTACATTGTTAGAAGAGCTTTTAGAAAGATGATAACTATTCAAACTATACAGGGTATGAAAAGGAATCATTTTGGAATAACACAACAAATAAGAAAGACTAAAGATATTCGAAAGGGATGGTTATGCACAGCAAAGTTTAGTCAATGCATGCATGGAAGCATGCGCCAGCCAGCCAACCAGCCAGCTGACATATTGCATTAAGATTTACAAGTTGGCCTTATTATATGTATTTCTTAACCCACGTGTCTTTTCTTGTTAGAATCTAATTATTGAATGCATTCTTAATGGCACTATCTGCTTTTGCCCAAGTGATATTTTCTCTGATACGGTAGCTGACCAGTGGCACACTCTCGCCTTCTGGTTCTATCCGGCGGGCCTACCAAGCAAGATTTAGGCTAGGTAGTTTAATGGGTTTATAATCCATGGACTTTAATGCCCACCTGGAATTTGTTATTGTTGAGGCAAATAAATATGTCTTGAAGTCTCCACTGTAGTCCTAGTTACTTGCATCTATTGTCGAATTAATAATGTACGTTCAAGTACTGCCTTCTTCTTCATTCAATTTGCACTTTGTTGTCATCATTAAGGAAGCAATTTTTCTTTTTTTCCCAAACTATTTTTATTTTCTTATTGATGAAATCTGTCTCTTTCTCTCTTTTCTTCTTATCAAATAAAAAATCTTAAATTTAAATATATAAATGCAACCAACCTTAGGAAGAAAGAACCTCTTTGTTTAACCCAACACGGCCATCACTTAAAGCTGTAGGTTTTCTTTTGACAAATTACATTAAGAGTAACTTGTAGTTGGGTGAGACCTAATAAAATGTAATTTTCATAAATTGCATTTGAAATTGATACTAAAATGAAATCAAGATAGAATTGAGATCAAACAAGCAATTCTTACATTACAAGGTTGATAATAAATTGCTCCTATGTGATAACCCATTAATTTGACAAGGTCCTCTTAGCAACAGAAATATTGGTAGTTACTTTTTGTTTAAAATCAATATCAAAACTATAAGTATAACATATTAAGAGAATTTAATCTTTAAAATTTAACCACTTTTATAATATTAATATCTTATAACCAATTATAAATGTTATAATTCTTAAAATATTGAACATATTTTTCATTCTCAAATGAATTGCATTAATTGGGATGTATTACAAGAGTAAAATGCAAACTTTATGAGTAAATAGTTAAAAAAAAAAGCTACTCATTTCAACACTTTGTTTTCTCAAAATTTCTAATTCAAATGATATTTCCAACTCAAATGATGTTATTCATTGTATCACAATGAAATAGGGAAAAAAATTTATCTAAATGATTGTAATTCATAATATGATTTTTTAAAGAATATTGGTTCTTACTTTGTCATTGTTTGTCCATCAAATTAATTATGTAATATCATATATTATTATTTATACAACATATATTGCTTATGATATATATATAAAACTTTTTATGTAGTTACAAAAAAATTTCAAACCCAATTTTGACCAATTATAAATAAACATAAATTCTATATTATAATAAGTTACAAAATTTTGAATTCTATCATAAAAAATTTTAATTTCACATAACAATAATTACATATATATTACAAAAAATTTATATTGTGTTACATTAAAGAAAGAAAATTTTTAAGACAATGATTGATTTGTTAGAACTATTATAACATCTTTAAACTCGCGACTAAATAGTAATTTATTAATATAGACACATTTTTGTTGAAGCAAAAATTTTTCCAACTTTTCAAACATGTTTAGAATTTCTAGATTTAAAATTTTTTGCATTTTTATATTTTTATCCTCGAGATTATCTTTTCTTTTTTCTTATCTCATTACAACAATAACTTTTTCTTCAGTTAAAGTATACACAACTTGTCACACATTTCAGTGATAAAATAAGATATTAATATACATTCAATTATAATAAAATTATCAAATCTAATTACTCAATTTTATAATAATTCTTTGATTTTTTCTTATATTTTATTTGTAACTTGCAATTTATTAATATTAAGAGTCTTAACTAATATTAAGAGTCTTAACTTACAGTTCTCAAAATAATTAGCAATTATTTATGACTTTACATCAATTGTCTATGTAGTTATTATTTTTAAAATTTTATTAAGAACACTTATATTTGCTAGTTTTAAAACATAATATTTTATCCATCTCAAAAATAAGTGATTCAAACACTGATGCTAATAACCTATTTTTAATGATGCATGCGTCAAATGACTAAATTTTAAAAGTTGTGAAAGTTATATTTAGTGATAAGAATAGTAAACAAAAATCTTTGCAAGTGAGGTGGAACCACTTCAACAACCTTTATGTCATTTACAATAATAATAATTAAATTAAAATAATAATTTTTATGATTATACCTTTATTAAATTATAATTTTTTGTAGTTCTAAAAATAATTTAATCCTAATATTATGATTATAAAAAAAATTATTTATTTATTTTTCGTGTGTAGAGATTGATTTATCATAGTGGCTAGTGCACCTTGTTGACATTTTAATCTTTTAGAAAAAAAAAACCCCTCACCCAACTCATAATTAGCAAATTTATCGAAAATAGACATTACAATACTACCCTAAAATCAAACAATGTCTCGAGGATTGTATTCACATGAAAATTTAGAGAAAATTTTAAATAACATTGTTCTCTATTCTATCACTCTCCATTGACTTAATGTCCTACAATATTACAATACAAATTATATCTAACATCAATTTTTTTTTTTAAAAAAAAACTTTCATTTCTCTTAGACTTCGTCGAAATTTTAATAATTCACTTAAAATTATTTGATAACACCAACTTTTGATAAAATCTCCTTTTTTTTTATTTTCTTTACTAATGTTTCATATTACACCTCAACACTAAATAAAGTTCTAATGCATTACACCTTATCCAATAAATTATTGTCATGTATTTCTCAACAGAAAAATTTAGTCAGTAGCAACAACACAATGGCAGCACTAGATATATTCACAATAATTTTGAATTTAAGAATATATATGCACATCATATTATTAACCGGTGTGTTACATTATTAAAGGCAACTTTAAGATTAGCTTGCAGAGATTACGGCTAAATTTCAATTGAAGCATTTAACAAATTATAATAACTGAGGAGAGTTCTTAGAATTCTAGAGCCATACAGAAGTCATGAGTCACTGATATTGGCCCTCATAAATTATTTTAACTACATGATAAAATAATAAATATTTTGTGAAATAAATAGCCATTACAATCCTGGATCGGTCGTTTAAATTGTGTGAAATGAAATCTTATATTTCACCCATTACATTTTGCCTATGGAAGAGCTGTGCTCTCTAACAATAATAAAAATAAAACAGGAGTCAAAACAACATTAGAACATACAATTATCTTATAATAACGTTAGGGTATTATTAAGTTTACAGGTTTTTTTAGAATGGCCCAAAGTTAAGGTTCATTAATAATTGTGATCCAAGTCCAGTTTTTTTTTTTTTTTTTCATAATTTTGATTGAAAATGTCAAATTTAAACATAATTGTCCCTGAACACATTTTTTGTCTGTTTGTTTAGCTAAAATAACAAACAAAAATAAGTGGAAAACGTGAAAGAAAAAAAAAAAGAAAAAAATTGCAATCCAACAAATTGGGTGAATTTGAGAACTAAAATGCACATAAAAAATGCAAGCTCATGCACACGAAAATTTTAAAAAATTTTTGAGGTTAAAGATGGATTGTAACCTCCCTCATCGAACTATCAAATTCCTCCAATGATTCCTAAATTATTGGTCGAACACGTACACACACATAAACGAATGCATGAACATACAAAAAAAATGCAGGCTTTCGTGCAAATACAAAATTACAACATTTTTGAGATTGAAGATAAATTGTAGCCACCCTCGATGAATTGTCAAATTCTCTCTATGATTCCTATATCATGGGTAGAACACACACAATAATACATTGGTTCCTTCAATGAAAAAATCAAATAATTACATGTTAAACAATCAAATCCCCAGACAAAAATTATCAGGATATTTTTGTTTATCATCTTCTTCATTTTTAGTCTATTTTCATTCGATGATTCCTAAATCATTGGTGGAACACACTCACACACACACAAATGAAATGTACGAAGAACATACAAAAGAATATAGACTTACATGCAAATACAAAAAACTTTTAAATTTTTGAGGTTGAAGGTAAACTGTAATCTCTTCCGATGAACTATTAGGTTCCTTTAATGATTCCTAAATCATCGGTAGAAAACACACACACACATTCTAGTGTGGTACACTGGTTCTCCCAATGAATCAGTGTTACCACACTTTAATGATTTCTAAATTCCTCAACGATTTTCATTGAGGGATTACTGTTTGTCATCTTCTTCATTTTTGGTTTTTTTCCAATCCGTTGATATCCTTTTCCATACACTCAAACCAAATCCAATCCATACAACAAGAATCATGCGTACAAACTTCCATACAACAAAAATCATGTCAACAAACTATCTCAAATTATTTTCTAAAAATACAAGCAGCATTTACAAACCCTAAATCATTCCAAACCATAAAAAATGGGTGCAAAACAAACCTGTCCATGGAGAGTGCAACTTCGCTAGTGTTGTCTTATTGGCTCTATCATCTCTCATCCATGCTACGAGATCATCGTAATCTTAACAATGTTTTGAAGATGTTTTGATTTGGTTAAAATTGGCTTAGGTTTGTGAGGCAAAGTGAATTTTTTTGGTTTTCTTTATATAGTTTACAAAACAATGTGAGCAGTATATGAGAGGAAACCAAAAGTATGTTCACAAACAATTTTGTCTACATTTGACTCATTTGGTCGAAATTATGAAAGGGAAAAAAAAAAACTGGATGACGATTCTGAATAGGCCTCAACTTTGGGCCATTCTAAAAAAAAAAGTCAAGTTATATCCCAAAATATGTACACTATCATGAAATGTAATGAAAGTTAATAACTATCGCCACATCTCACATTATCCACCACATCAATCGTAAGACAGTCATATAATCAAAAAATGATAAAGTATAATACTCATTGAAGTAGTTTTTCTAAATTTTCTACATTGAAAAAAGTAGTACTAAATAATTGGATAATTGAATGGTGTAATAAATTATTCTAAAAAATTATAAAAAATTATCCAAATAAATGTGCCTAGCATAGAGAATTTGGAAGAAGTCTTATTAAAGCACAAACTAATCAATTGATTCTAGTAATGTCTGTTTGTTCATTTTGGGAATTGACCTCTTGACTCTAGTGTTGCCTAAATGATACACAAGACATTGCTTTGTTGCTAACAATTATGATTTAGTAGTAAAAAGAAATATATATACTCCATTCACACAACTACCACTTTGGTACAGTTCAATTATGCCCACCAAAATTTGGCCAAAATGTAAAGACCTTATAATTTCATCAAAAACATCTGGAAATCATCCTAACAATACTCCAAGCGTCATAAGAAATCTATCCTGAATTTCCATAAAATTGGGTTAGTTTGAGATTGTTGTATTTGTGTTGTTATTTAACGTAATAGTTTAAGTGTTAAGTAAATACAAACTTTTAGTAGAGACTCCTCCCTGTTCTACCAATATTTGACGTGTAGCAATTTTATCTCACAACAATCGTTGCTATAAAACCATATCACCTAAATCCTACACAAAGTGTACATCTATCTCTATTATATGTTACACCACTCATAAAAAGTTAAACTAATAAAATCATTCAACATTTTGATTAAATTTCAATGAATGTCTAGAGAATCATCCCTACTATTTCTAATTTTTTGATTTTAGCAACATACTAGCAGAAGTATATTATCCTAAATGACAAACCAATGAATATGTGCAATCCTTTTGATATCATTTGTAATTCACTTATCATTCAAGATTTCTAACATCTATAATTACACAAGATATAAATACAAATTATAGCTTTATCTCATATCTGAAAAGACAAATATAAAACCTTAGAGCTTTATCATTTAAGTTTAAATACCACAAGGCAAGTTTTCAAAATACAGTGAATATTTATTCGTAGTAAAATTGATGAAAGCAAGCATGTTTCTCATATGATGTAAAGTTATTTGGATGCCTAGAAATCATTTAACAAAGGACTAAACTAGGTACTACCCAAAAAAATTAAAGATCTAAGTGATCCCCTTTAAAATTCTGCTAAAATAAGTTTAAAGCTACAATAATATAGATAAAAAGAAACAAAATAAATTCGTGTGTTTTAAGGCTTTACCAATGATAAGGGTTAATATCTCTACTATGTTGATTAATATTGCATAGACCTCTTATTATAAAATCTCATCTTCAACTTTCAACCTTGCTAGTTTATCAGTTAAAACCTATAAGAATATCCCAGTCAAAGATAAACCTTCTCTATGATTGAGATTTTTATAACATTAAAGCACTTCTAGTAGGGTACTTGAGTGTTGAAATTTTTAATCCAAGGTATATGGAATTCAATGATATTATCTCTATATTACATTACTTTAGGCATCTAAAAGAAGGTAAAATAAAATAAGCATCAAACTATGTTCCAAACCATGGTTTAAACCATGATCATTAGAAGTGGACTTGATCTCAACAACCTGAGCTAAGGATTAATAATAACGGGAGCAATAGCATAGAAAAATAATTCAAAGTGGCCAAAGTATTAAAAAGAAGTTTCTAAAGAGCGTTATATATGCCCTTTTCTATCAGAAGCTTTTGTGGCTCCCCCAACTCTTGCTGAGTTATTTGCCTTGGGAAGCAAAAGTAAGAAAGATAAAAGAAAGTATATCATTTCCTTGCTTTTGTTTTATCTTTCTTATTTATGAAGCAATAACTAACGTGTAGATATAAATCCATCCATTTTGTTTAACCTCTTCCCAAACTTTGCCTAAATTCAAATTTACAACTTCAAAGTAAACATCTTCTTGAGTGAGTTATGCCAGTAGATCACAAGTCTATTGGCAAGTACACATAATCAAGATCATTTTGATGGAAAGAGTTTTAAAGCCAAATGACAATTTGCATATTCATTGAATCCATGTAGTTCCTCACTTATACTAAACCTTTTTCTTCAACTATATTTACTCCGGACTGGTAAGATTTTAAGCTAGGATATATTGTTAGACAATCTGGTGCAAGGCTTTACTTAAGCCAATCCCAACTCAAGCTCAATTAGATTTGTAACTTCTAAGGGCCAATAGAGCCAAGTAGTCTTTACTTAAGCTTATTTCCTATGTTAAGAAATACAAACAAGAATAAGAATGGCTACTTTAACCAAGAAAGAACCTTTAAGAAGACAATCTCTAGCCAATAGGCATCATCACTGAGATAAATCTGAATTGGTGTACAATATATCTAATAGATCTAGTAAACAAGTTTAAGAGAATTGTATTTTGACCATGTAGGTTGATGGGATATGAAACTGACCATAACATGCAGATTTTCCAGCTTTTGTTGAGGTTTGCTATAATCATATAAAATTCAAGAAAATAATGCCGTTGAGCTAAATAATGGGACCTTCAACAAGATTATCAGTATAGAATTGGTACATAAATACATCCTCTTTAACTACAGAAAATATAAGTATTGCTAATGAACATGTTGAGATGAATGAAGCCAAAACAATATGTGAATCAAGGTAGCAACAGTATGTAGAACAGGGCAAATAAAGAAGCAGATTGAAATGCATGGATATTTTATTTGTTTCAGTCAAAACAACTCACATTCAACTCTTATATGCAACTATGACAAATTGCAGTAGCACTGTCTTAAATGATAATAATAAGTGGGGCTGATGCTATGTTATGTTGTTTAGCTATTTGCTCTCAATCAACTTACCTCCAATCTAGAAGTGAATATGGTAGCAGTAGCATGTTCTTATATTCTAATGGAATATGTAAAACCGATGACAGCACAATGACCATTTATAGGAGTGATAAGCAGTAGTCCTTGTCTCATCATCTTGTTGTTTGAACCAACCCAACCAAGGATGCTATGACAAAGCCAGCCCACATCTCAAACAGCTGGTCCCATGGATAAAACCTTTAGAGCTGTACTTAGTTTCGTAAAGATACTAAAGGCCAATTGGCTGAGCAGCATATTCCACCTTGTAAATAAAAGGGTGAAGACCAGGTTTTGAATCCTGATTTTCGGGTGTAGAGGGGACAAGCCCTGTGATGTAGGCAAAGGGTGAATATCCCCGGCTCCCAGCTTTTGAATCTGCGTATAATGATATTTGGTCCTCAATCAAATGAGTCTTCCCGGATTTGGGTCCCCAAACATGGTTAAGAGGCCTGGGCACTAAAATACAAAAGTGCCATTGCAAGATAGAAACCTTTGAAACAATCAATCAAACACAGCTTTTGACAAAACTTACACTGTTATGCAAGGGGGGAAATCTAATAATGAATACATTATATATTTAGAGCATGAAGAAGGAGAAGGGCTTAATGAGAGGTACTTACATAGTTTAACATATATAGAAGTACAGATAAACATACTCCTGATATTGACGTCATCTATCTTCAGGATCAGGTCATACCTGACAAGGTTCCTTGTTACTGGCTTAGCTAGTAAAATCTCTTGGGTGGTGCAAAAAGTCCAAGGTTTAGATCCCACTCACATAGGGTTGAGGAGGATTTGATTTATTTCTTGTAATATTTAACGAAGACTGGCTTCCTTGTGTTTGCGAGGTTGGATAGGCATCCTATAGAAGAAAAAAGAGAGGAAAGTATATGTAGAGAAGGAAAAAGAAAATTTGAATAAAGTAGAAATGCAATGAGTGCAAGCAATACTCTCCAAATAGAGGAACATTTCTAATTTTCTGCTAGAAAATTAAAACACAAAAAACAAAAAGACATTACTTTCAGACATATTAAGACTAAGTTTAGTATCATATACAGTAAAGCAAAATAAATGAAAAGTTATCTTGGGGTTTGTGCTCAAATCACTACTTGTAGATTTAAGTTGAAAACTGTCTTCAACTTGTTGCTTGAAGTGATAAGATCTCAACTTAGAGCTTTGAACAGCATAAGTTACATCTGGAGAAAGGGAAAAAGACAGAAGAGAAGGATATATGTAATACAGTTAAACTGAGCATGCTAATATTTTCCTCATGCTGTCTTTATGACAATTTCTGATGTTATATTTTTTATTTCTTTACCTAGTAATGAAACAGCAGAAGTACACCTCTGATACATGTTGAATCTTCTCATACAGCATGAAATCAGTAATCGAACAATACAACAAATCAAAAGAGGAACATCAGCAACTAGAGAACCCAGCCTCCGAAGTCAAGGTATTCTTTAATTCAAGTCCTAAATTTGTTTTGTACTTTTACCTTCAAGGCAAACTTGAGATATGATTGTGGTCTCAGACGCACATACATATATTTAGATTATGCTGAATAAAGACTTAAAAGTTACTTTTAAGGGTTAACATGTGGAAGTTGTTATGTTATGTCACATTGCATCTGTAAAACCACAGCAGTATATTTCACATGAAAAGATCCAACTTTTCCCCCTGGATTTTGCATCCCATAAAATTTGCTAGAAGCACACAGCAGCAGTAACAAAGATTACATTTTCAATCACCATGCAATGTATGTTATGAGCATGCCTTCATGGCATCTCATGGACTGACACTTGAGTTGTTACCATATGATAACTTTTTTATGCTGGTTATTGTATGTGTAATGTTAGGTAATGAATTTTGGCTTTGATAGCCTAAACTAAAATCTAAGAACCATTGTGGCTTGAACTAGGTCATAAATAGGACATGGCATTTCCTATAGCTGCAAAAATACCAAAAAAGTTAATCAGTGAATGCAAAGTTAGAAGACCAACCAACAAATATGGGAAATGTGGAATGCGGGAAACAAGAAGCAGTTTGGCAATTTATTAAACTTGGATGAGATGTAGTCAATTTAGGTCAATTTATTCCAACCTTAAAATTTCTTTCTTGATACATTGTGCCAATAGGTAAAGTATAAGATCAAGCCATGCAGACAAAAGGGAAGCATCACAAAAATGTGTATCTATTTATCTTTCTTCATTTTTATCTAATAAGTATTTCCATATATTCCCCCTAACCTTGCTAACATGCCAGGAAAACAGAATGAGCAAAATTTAATAGGCAAGTGCTCCACAGAGACAAAGGATATGTCTCTTTGATAACAAGTGCCTAATTTATTGGTGAGATTCAGTATGAAAAAAGGAGACTGGAAGACGCAGATGCTACCTCCACAATATTACTTTGCATGACAGAAGTCCAACATTAGTGAAAGAATAAAGAAAACTAACATAAATGTGAAAAGTGCACGGGAATCTGCCTTGACATGAAAACAGTAAAATTATCAAACTTTTTTTTTTAAGTTGACATCAAAACTTATGTACGCTGTATCCTAATTTCCAACAAAAAGAAGAGTACTTTGTTAAGCTTAACTCCGATTGGAATTAATTTTACAGCAACATAAAGCTGCAGGAAAAAGAAAGAAAAGAGAGAACCTTCTACTATTTTTCTGCTTGGATAAGAGGAAGAACCTTCTTTTCTAGGTGTTTTGCAAATTAGTAATGCTACAAATACAAATTCCTGTATAAATTCATTCATATGAACCAATGTGGCAGTGTTATATTATCCCTATATGTCCTATATTTTCACGTGAGTAAAAGAAAATAAATTGTATGTGACGTAGCAACAATTTATATGTCAGTTTGTATCCCTAGTGTTACTCCTTCAAAATATGACCGAGTTATGTTGCATTTCAGATAGTTCGTAGCAACATATCTTCACTTATTCGACATTTCTTTATTAGAATGTAGTCATGTTAACCAAAAAGAAAAAAGTCCTTCTATCTAATTAAATTGTGTGTGTTACTTGGTAGTTCTGGCAGCAGGAGGCAGCACTATTAAGACAACAGTTGCAAAATTTGCAAGAAAATCACCGGTATGATTCTTTATTATAGCAAAATTTATTTGATCTTATGTCAATGGGATTTGCAGATATGAGAACTATGTTTACATTTCTGACTTCGTAGACAAAAACTTAACCTTTTTCACCACCACCCCAAAATAAATAATGGAGAATATGTGCTTTATCATTTTCTAACTACGCTTATCAGAATACCATAACTTTTCTCTGTCATTTAACTTATTGCTCATCTTTTGTTGTTTATAATAGGCTTAATCTAAATGATATCAACACTTGAGTGATATTTTATTCTTCAATTCACACTATCAAAACATTTGTAAACATAAATATGTATGCATGTATGTACAAACCTACCATGCTGCAGTTACACTAGTGCCATGGCACAGCTGCCCAATATCACAACCAAGGCAATATTCCTATATTGACCAAGTATATGACTCTAAGATCTTAATTTAAGCAATCTTCGACTAATTCAAATTACATTATGGGTGAAGTTCTGTTTCGCTTGGGCTCTTTTACTTGGATGGGAAAAAACCTTGAAAAGTTCAGAATGAAGAATCTTCTTTCTTAGTATCTACTTGTAATGCATGCACACAATACGTCAGATTTTAAGAACTTTATATGACAGCCAAGAGTCAAAGGTTATCAAAAGTAATTTGAGATCATTAACCTAGAATTACCAATGGATGATTTCTCTCTCAGAACTTTAAGCTTCAACCCTCAATGTATCTAGCCTCTAAGACTGATCTTGAAAGCAAAATTCTTTAGGTTTGCTTAACAACACACAACCTTGAGCAAGTCTAGAGTAGTACCACAGACTATAGATCAAGCAAAATATTGGGCCATTATTTAGGCTAGAGCCAGGTAAGATATCTCATTGTACACATTGGGTTAGAACATATTGTGACATGGCATGACACACAGGCAACAAAATGGTGCAACAACTACTGTAAGCCTAGCTACATAATTTGCAGAGCAAAAACTGACCAGGTATATGCTTTTGAGAGATGAGCTACCTTAAAACTGAAATGGATAGCTCGAAATACAGAAAAATGAAATAGTACATCTTAAAGCTTAATTGGCGCAAAAAATATTCCAAGATCAAAACATATATTGTTGGGTGAAGAAGTCATTTGCATCTCCTTAGCATAACTCACAAACATATTTTCAAATATCATAGATACAAATTCAAAACCTAAGCTATATGTCCATATAACAAAACCAGGCAAATGATGGGTGAAGAGCTTTCGGGTTTGAGCGTAAAAGATTTGCAGAATTTGGAGAATCAATTGGAAATGAGTCTTCGAGGTGTTCGAATGAAAAAGGTTTAAAAAGTCTTATGCTTAGTAAAATTCCAATTACCATGCCTATATAACATATAACTGTTACTTACATTATCCTTTTTACAGGACCAAATTTTAACGGATGAAATACAAGAACTAAACCGAAAGGTGAATCCTAGAAGCAATCGCTACTGATTTTATCATCATATAATTTCAATTCAAGTAGCTAATCTTCTTCTATTTTTTCCCCTTTTTTTTTCCAAAAAGATTAAATTAGCTAAATTTCATTGTCTTTGTTGCAGGGAAGCCTCATTCACCAAGAAAATGTGGAACTCTATAAGAAGGTAAACCTAATACGTCAAGAAAACATGGAATTATATAAAAAGGTATAGGTTTAAATAACTGACAAAAACTTCAATCACCCTCGAGAGACTAGTATGATTCAATCATTAAACCTTTGACAAATTGTAAGATTTTTTAAGCCACCCTCAACAGAAAAGTTTCACATCCCAGGTTTATGGAACAAGTGATGTGAATGGTGCAAATAGAAATCTGCCTCTCATAAACAGTTTAGGGATTGGAGAGGACCGTGTACCTGTCCATCTTCAGCTTAGCCAGCCACTACAGCAGAACTATGAGACACCAGTGAGAGCAACAAAGTTGGGGTACAGTTCCCTACATAAAAGCAGATGTTCTGATTATCAATTCCTATTAACTTACTACAAATTTGATCCAAAACTGTTTCCTTGGTAAATGCAGCAAACTGCAACTGCACTAGTGGAGAATATGCTACAAAATGGGGATGCAGTTACCTGACTTCTGTCAACATTGCAAAGATTATGCTTCTATTAGTGAGAGTGGTATGTAGGCCACAGACCTTTCAGTTAAAAGACTTTGGTTCGAAATTATAAAAGAATTTAACTTCAGCATGTGTGTGATGATGAAGGAAACCAGCTACTTATGTAAAGATAACATCCAAGCATAATAAGAAAAATGAGATTGCACAAAACATGCAATGAATTATATTAGAAGTTCTAATCCTTGAAGTGGACCAATGGAGATGAAGGCTATACATGTTTTCATTTAATTAATAAGTTAAATAAAAAGATTAAACATATTTTGTGGTCTGCTCTTTACAGTCGTTTGAAACATATTTAGTGGTCTGGTCCAACAAAAAAGGTTACCACATTAAGAAAAGACAGTAACGTAGACAGACACAAAACTATAAAGCATATCAATTTTGTACTTTGGAAGCTCTTTACAGTCCTTTAAAACATATTTAGTGGCATAGTCCAACAAGAAAGATCACCACGTTAAGAAAAGATAGTGACATAGATGGACACAAACTATAAATTATCTCAATTTTGTACTTTGGAAGCTTAAACAAATTCAAGTTTGGAACTCAACTTTAAATATGAAGTTTACAGGAGGCAGGACACCCTCTAGTTTTCTTCCATTTTATTATACATGAACGACCTCAGAACCTACCCTCACAATCAGAGTTACAAGATTAAGATCTGTACACACTTGCCCAGGATGAGCAACCTCCTGTATTTAAATAAACAAGAAAAATACTGAAATAAAAGATGTAAATAATAAACCTACTACCTATTTAGAAACAATGTGACGTGTACTTGGGCACTTAAACAAAATGAGATAGTCAGATTCTGGGCTCAAGAAAAAGGAAAAAAGATTACTTCTAAGGGAGTTTTACACCTTCACTTGCATTTAATATTAACATAAAAACAGCTCCAGGGTATTAGGACTATTAGCTAGCAAAAGCTTTCCTATATGAAACAACAACAACAACAATTATAATAATAATGAGAAGAAAATTTTTTAAGAAAAAGAAGCCCTTCAAAACAAACCACCATCTATTAATGAGTAGGAACCACTTTGGCAAAAAATTAGTATAAGAATACCGAGTAGGAACCACTTTGGCAAAAAATTAGTATACGAATACCATGTTAAAAGCCCTAAGACTGATAGAAGATCGCTGTCAATCAAATAAAAACTGACAGTAGCCTACATATGCCTAATTTGCAGTTGAAGAAAACTATGCTGTGAAACAAACATTGGACTTCTATGCTGGTTTACTTCAGAAACATAACTTGCATCACGATAATCCACCATTCATAGAGCATATCACACAAAATAGCATATACAAGTAGGACAAAGCATACATGGTTCAGGCTCAAAAACTGACAAATGTAGTCCACTATTAAAGATTTCAAGATCAAAAAAGGGAGTTCTTTTTGCAAGAAGCAAGGTCATGACGAAAAGTCACACTTTATAGAAATTATTGGCAAAGGGGGAATAATTGAGAAAAATAAGAGAAAATGTAAAACCTAAATATCAAGTACTAAACCTCTACAAAATCAGATGATTCTCGAACATCTAATATTACCCAAACACCAAAGAGTCAACATTGTTTAACATCATTTTGAAAAAAGGGTGAAAAAGAAAAGTCAAAGTTTTTAACTTGTATAGTCAAAAGTCATTCAAATTAAAGGTATTGATGAATTCAAAAGTAAAGACACATATTATGGTTAATCTCCATAAACCAACTTGTATCCATTGCCTACAAACAAATGAAATGATTCTGAGGATGTTCTGAAGAAATTTTAAAAGTTCATAATGCATATTTAACTTTTCAGATGCAGCTCATATTTACAAGAAAGATAACACACACACAAACACACAAATGCACATATTTGAAAAAAGGGCAAATTTGGTTTCCAGATGAAGAAAATTTTAAGAGCATTAAAACAACAAAATTGCCAGCAAAACAAATAAAATAAAACATAAAAATACATAATTTGGATACAGAAGACTATAACTAGAAACATGAGATTCAAATTAATGTTGCAATAACTCCGCCTGTGTACTTAATATCTAACCTTGCATACGCAGCCGGTCCCAAGCCCGGATAAAGGAGGAGGGTTGCAACAGGAAAAAAGATTTTAAACATTTTGGTAGGTGCCAATAACATATATATTCAAGACTTGAATTAGACACATTTGTAATTATGGAAGATTCTTAGAAAAACGAAGAAACACTCAAAAAAATCAAGTATTCCAACTTTTATTTATTTATTTGATTAGCCTAATAAATTTGACATACATTTCTCAGAGAGAATACATGCATTGGGTTCAAAAAAGTGAAAGGCATAATATGAAAAGAAAAGAGAAAGGGATTTTATGTATGCTTATTGCTTATTCCAATTCCAGTATCATAACCAATTATGAAGACAAATGCTTGGGGTTAATGCATACACACGGCTTTGTACTGGATTGTTAGACCTTGATGACTTAGCAATAGCACCATTATCAAAATGTGAATTACATTAATGCTACATATTTAACAAATTCTAACTTCATAAATATTTTTAGAGGATACATAGGCAAAATTACGTATCATATCAAACAGAAAACACTTGAAATAATTTAAAAAAAAAAACGTATATAAGGCAATTGATAAAGTTATAAGGGCGGCTGATGCATACAAGAATTCAGTAAAGCTATATCAGGAGATAGATGAAATAACCTAACCTCAAGTCAAACAAAAAACACAAAGGTGGCTGATGTTTTCCTTGAATCATTATCCTAATCATAACAAACTAGCTGCATTGATTCCACAGAGATGAAGTTGTATATCCTATTCACTTTTGCCTCCTATCATACTCCTAGTATTCTAAGGCATAAACAGGTTACTTTGTATTTTACTACAAAGCAAGGTTAAGGGATCTGACATTGCACCCAAGACCTTTCATTTAATCTCATAGGGACTTTCTCTTCAATCTCTTCAATTAAAGTGTGTTAAGAATTTCTTATGTTATTGAACCAGAAAGCTTAAAGAAAAGGTCAATGGTCCATAAGTATACTTTAACTCCATTGGATATTAACACTTAAAAAAAAAAATCAATGGTCTGGAAGATCAATAAGTATACTTTATCAACCTTGGGCATTGGCCCAGCAAATGACTTAAAATTATTAACTAGAGAGGCCAAAATATTACAATTTTGTTATGAGTGATGCCTAATCCATGCCTTATGATGATCATAGGCACAAATGCATCAGAATTATTCTGGTTGTATCATATTCCATTTGGATCCTATGCTTACCCTTTTTTTTTTCCTGTTTCATATTATAAATACATATTTTTTACATAGAGCCTAGACTTATAATTACAATTGCACTATCTTGTAGATACTTTGGCCTGAAAGGTATAAGTTGTCAATTATGACTTACATAGTAGTTACCCATACGCTTTCAATTTTGTTTTCTTTGCTTACTCATTTTCTCCCTAGTATTAACATCCTATTATATTTGCAGTGAACAATGATCTGTATATAACATTGTTGCTACAACCACCATTATTTCTACACATATTAGTTATAAACATCGTTTCTTTGAACATTAATGTCATTGGCATTGGCATTGTTAGCACTATTGAAACCATAATTTCCCTCAAGTACTACTAATTGATCATTGTATATAATGATTATTTAAGATACTATTATAGATGGTCCAACCAATAAGTCCTGTGTTTCAAGCCCTGACTACAATAATTGGATCATAGCAAATTGTGTTTTTATTGCATTTATGTTTGCGTCAGATTCACTTGACAGCTTTTTGGTTAAATCTAACCTTGCACATGAAGGCATATACCAAATACCATTGCCAAGCCCTTACCTATTAATTTAATCTTTGGATATTAATAGATTTCAACATTCATAATGCATTCAACTTCTTTTGGATCTGCATTCAAAGACATCTATTTAGTTTTAAATACCATTATTAATTTCTCACTATCAATTTTAAACTTTTAGTAATACTATTTTTCAATGTTCACAACACTTTTTAACTACTTCCTAGGACACCAAAAGTGTTTTAACTATCTATTTCAACCAAACACCGTGAAATTTCTTCTTTTAGCAAAGCTTTTTCAGGATTCCAAACTCCCCACTCCCAATCCTTTCAACCTAATTATAAACATATCCTGATGAATTTTTTTTGTAATACACAATTTAAATGTTCGAAACCAAACTTGCAAATAACATAACAATCAAAATTGAAAGGCCAAGAATAGTTTAATTAAATATACAAAATTTCCAAAATAACTGAGGCAAATTCAACAAAATTATTAATTACAAGTTGCAATTAGCATTCGAATATTATAATTTATGGTTGGCGGGGGAGCCATTCATTTAGGGCAAAGATCAAAGATATCTTTTATCTCAAAGTTTTATCAAACAAAAAATGAGGTTAAGACTCTTCCTTCGTTCAAATTCGGCTATGACTAAGTCCACTTCCTTGATTCTTCAATATATTTTTATATTAAAATATTAAAAAAATAAAAAGCAATGATGGAAAAGTTAATCATAATTCTATTTTTCAAAATCATTCCAAATATGCAGCTTTTCATCATTTGGTTGTGATTAGAGCCCTTCCTTTCATATCAAAGTATCTCTTCAACAACTGAGACTGCAAATGCATATAAATGAGTTTATTGATGTTTTGTGGTACAATATAAATTAGCATAACCGCATTTGAGTTGTTAAGATTTGTTTTTTCAATAATGTGCACTACCATTACTTACAAAATATAATTCTTAGAGTTTGACCTTTTTTCTTTGTTGTCCATTTCATTATTTTGTTCAGAGGGAGATCGATGAATATGATAATTGCCCCATCTTAAGCAAGTAGGCTTGTTTCTTTGTGTTGTGTATTATGCAATTATTGGTGCAAAAACAAAAAAAAAATAAAGGAAAAAGAAAAAGCACCACTTTTTCTTTATATAATTTTGGAACATTATAAGACAAACATGGGCTTAAATGAGATTTGAAAACTTTGAGAACAAATGTTTTTCTTTCATATGCAAAATAACTTATAAAAATAGGGCAAATAAAGATCATGGGGTATAAATATTATAGGTAAATGGCCCTTAAGGTTAAAAAAAGGACAATTGCATAATAACACAAATCCAACTTATCTGGTATTTTCCACTTTTGTCTTCGCAAGCATTTTCACTAGCAAGCTTTTGTTTCTATGCTTTATTCAAGCATTTTTCACCCACAACATTTCTACTTAGTTGAAGGAACTCAAAACTTAAAAGTTAGTCTTAGCATTCATTAACTTCACAAATGATCTAAGATGTGACAAATCCCTCCATCCCCTACCTTAGTTCCTTGTAAAGATCAATTACTCATACACCAATGACATTTAAATTAAAAGCTTATGTTCTAATTGAAGAAGAATTGTCTACTTATTAGTCATTTCTATCACAATTTTGCTTTTAGACTTCATATAAATCGTCTTTCACCTCACAAGTGTGTATTCAATTAAGGTAACCTCACGCTTCAAAGCTGGTTTAACATCGCCTTCACTATTTATTTAAGTTATGACAAAATATACACCAAAAGGTTCCTTAAAAAAGAACTGCAATAGCCACTAGTTATGTATGTTTAGGATGAAATATCATGTCATTCTACCAAAGGTAGCGCGACCAACTTTAGAAAGAAAAATCTCAGCCCATAAGTTCACTTCTTAAAAGTTGCCATAGAATATTCCAAAACGCGTTGTATCATCAATCTACAAGTTTATGTGGCTCTATCCAATCAATTTTAGAAATGATGCTGCTAAAAGTTGTTAAACAACAAGAGAGCTTCCACTTAAACTTCAACACAATAGAAACATGCATTTACTTCAACACAATAGAAACATGCACTCTAAAAAAGTTATTAACGTTGGTATATGCTTTAAATCCAATAGTATTTTAAATATTTAATATATTTATATCATGATAATTTTATCTATATATATATATATTGTTTGATTATTTCATTATTACTTATTAGTATATTTAATAAATGTAATAATGTTTTTAAAATAATAAATTCAATTAATTGAATACTATTTTTAAATGTCCCTAATCAAGTATTATTAAAAATAGGGTAACAATAATGTATGAAAATTAGCATGTATAGTGATTGATATCAACTTATGTGTATTATGATATAAAATATCAAGTCAACACATGGGTACAAGTTGGTGAACTAATGTACTTGATTAACTCATCACGAGAACGCTATGTAAGTCATTATATAAGTGTCATAAATAATTTTTACAGTGACAATGATGTATGCGATCTTTGGACTTGAAATTACCATAATTTTCAATATAGAAAATGATATATTTTTGATATTTTCAAATATTATCTGTAACATGATACACTATAAAGAAAATAATCAAATATATTATAACTTGTGTAGAAGGATATGTATGATCAAGATAGAATTATCTCTCATATATAATAGGAGTGATATCTTGAATCATTTGATTGAGTAAGACTTTTTAAAAATGCATGTACATACTCAAATAAACTAATATAAGATATTGAACATTTGATAGAATAAATCTATTCAAGATATCAAAGAAATATAATTGAACCATAAGAAAATAACACATTCTATGTCTCGTGTACAATTAAGATATTTAAAACAAAAAAATTGAATTACACAGTAACATTGGTCACAGATAAGATGATGTCAAACTACTGACATTTTCGTTACTTGGGTAGTCATGATGTATTGTTACACATCGCTCATTACTTGTAACATTCAAATTAGATTTTACTGTTACTCCCAACGTTACGAGAGTCTATTGGGTCACATATTAAAATCGAAAATAATATATATATATATATATATAAATCCTAAATAGATTTAGAATTCTTTGAATTATTTAAATATTAATTTTGACCAAATTCATTATATAAAAATTGAACTAAATTTATTAATACCTACTTTATTAACAAATTAAGTTTTATATGAAAACTCAACTAAATAGTTTAAGTCAAGATTAAAAACCTAAAATAACAATATATAAATATGTGATATTTATGTTATTTTGATAGTGTGCCTAAGGCTGATTTTGCATCTTTACTTTTAAGAAGAGAATAATGCATAAAACATAACATACTCAAATCATAGGAGTTAATACTCCGATCAGATTTTCGATCGTGTGGATACCATAGAAATGCAGAGAAATTTGATTTGTATTTGTAATTTGACAAAAATCGTGTAAATAGAGGTATGCACATATTTATGGTATTGAAACATATACATATTGATAATACTAAAGTTTATCGCATAAATTTTGAAAAACAAACTGTTTTTTTTTTGTGTGATTTTACTGCATGTTTATGTATTGGTTTGCTTACAATTAAAAGTCCTTTTTTTTTCATTTTTTGAAAATTAAAATCTCTTCTTAAGGTCAAAACCCAAGCTAGCCATACATAATGTCGAAATCTTATTGCAGTGAACTACTTTAAACAAAAAGCCATCTTCACATCACTAACGCATCATTTTGGTTTCCTAAACGAATAGGGGCAAACAATCATGATTAGTGCTTTTACATCACATTGGCATTAATCACCACATCACATGTTGCATGCTTAATCAAATTGTTGGACCTCAAGGACTTGCTATTTTTTACATCTCACAGTAGGATGTTGACCTATCCACCACCAATCACCCCAGCATTTGCCCGCAATTGGCATGTTTTTAGGGCTTCATATTCGTGACCAAACCTCTAATACAATTTATCGGACAGCAGAAGCTTAGCATCTAACCAAAAGCTTAAACTATTAATAGACTAGACTTGCACCTGTGTTTCAAGTATGATTAGCCCACCTTGACCTTCACCACAAAGCAGGATACTAGCCCTACTCGCTAAAACAAACATTTGATGTCGTTCTAGGACATATTATTTAAAATATATATATATGATATTACCCTCTAAGGTAACTACCAAGATCTAATTAAATTCTGCACCCCCCCCCCCCCCCCACCCAAAAAAAAAAAAGGAAAGCAAGCATTAAATTGAACAAAGCACACAATCATCAATCAACAACAAAAACATTCATTTAAGTCTTATGCATTACAACATATCTTTTCCCAACAATAACACATCTTTAAATTGTTGAAAACATGAGCATCCCATCGGGTCAGCTTTCAATAACATCTCTTTAAAAGTGTTGAAATCAAAATCGTAAATATAAAATACAAAAACTTGCATATAAAACAACTCAAAAAGTTACATATAGATTTATTTGAAATCAAACTGCAAAATATAAGTAGAGTGGCCCTGGGACGAGACAAGGGGATGGCGTTCCAAAATTATGATTATGGTCCCAAGTCCAAAGCTAATTATGCACTATTCATTTTTTAGCTCAATATTAAGCTGATAGAGCCACATTTTAGGAACTCATCTAGGGGCCCCCAAAACGAAGGATGCCCCTAAAATACAAAAAATTTCATATAGAGCAACTCAAAAGGTTACTTGTTGATTTATTTCACACAATTGCTTCACAAACACAATTTATGTGTGTGGAGCGCACCTTAGCAGTAGTAAGCACAATCTATGGGTAATTTTGATCCAAAAACTAAATAAATAACCCACTAGATACCGCAATCTAATAATGTTTCAGTTAAATATCTTAATAAATCTTTTGCAAACTAAGTTATGAGGTTCATCTCTAAATTTTATGTGATTTTTTGTGAAGGCCTTATTTAAGAAACCATGATTTACTTATGGAATCCATCGGTTACAATACTCCAACTAGGCAGCCATAAACTATGGTGGTGGTACAAATCTAGTGCAATATCAGCGTACAAAAAGTTAATTACCGTAGCCGAACGTGTTAATTACAGTTGCCAAACGGGTATAAGACATACATTTTGCATCTCGGTGGTTAAACAAAGGGTGGATTCAATTAAAGTGCTCAAAGCAGTCCCAACAATTTATAAAGTTGCTTGAACTAAACACTATGCATAACCAACAAAAGCCGATAGAAAAGAAGCTTAAAAAAAAGGAAGAATCATGACTCACCTGAAAGCTAAACGCACCTCTACCTCCATCAAATTCCACTTTTCGTATAACCAGAATCTAAAACGTAACAAATGATATAAATTCAAGTGAAGAAAGTGGACACTATAAAAATAACAAAAATAAGCTCTATACATTCAAGGACACAAACTATACCACATAAAACTGGTTTTGATTTATGGAAAATATCAGTTAAGAATCGATACCTGTGAATTAAAGGATAGTTGGAGTTGAAATTGAGTTTCCAATGAATAATCAGCTCCCAGTTTGCTTTGCGGCTATATTTTCCTCGAAAGTTTCTGGGCAACCAAACGAAATCAAAGCGTATTGCAGAAACACATTTCATGCGGATGAAAATGTACGGAAACAACAAAAATATGGTAAATTAACTCAATGTAAAAGGTCGTGAGAGATTCGAGCACAAATTGCAGCGAAGGAACCAGCATTAAGAGCAAAAATGAGCTCAAAGATGCCAATACATAAACGTAAGTTCACGAAAATGCAGATCTCTAAACAAGGCCGAGATCACAATCTAAGAAGAAATCAAATTCAAAGAATGAAGAAGTCGTAAAAAGATTACAAGAGATCTGGTGTTTGAGAGGAGACCAATGAAATTGTTAGTGTACCAGAGAAAGATGAGGAAATAGAGATAGCCCATGAAAATATCTTCGAAAGAGTTATATCTAAAAAACACTGGAGGTGCCCCCACCTGATCTCTGCACGTGATCAATCGGTGTAACGGAATGTAATCTAGCAACTTGGCTTTTTTAATTTTTTTTTGTTGAATAAAGGCGGTTAGTTTAATGGCACGTGATGGAGAATTTCGGGTTAACAAGCTTTAGTGGATAATTATGTCATTATTAAACTTGCAACTAGGGTAACCGACCAATTACTTCCATTGATTTGTGATGAGTGATCGGCCAATAAAATCAAAGCATGTGGCAAAGGAAGCGATATCATTGGCTGGCTGGAAATATCAGGCGATATACTGTCGTTGTTATCACATAACACAGGTGCCGTATCTTTAGTAAACATACGTATCTTTATATCTTTGTGCCTAAAGGTTTGCATCGCCTCAATAGAAAAAATATCTAACATATTTAATTCTTAATTACAGCACAGCTGTTGGAGCATAGCAAAAACGACGACGTAAGACCTAACAACACGGTAATAAAATAAACTAATGAATTCTTAGTTGTCAACCCTAATTCTTTCTGTATGATAAGATAACGTTGTGAGTAACAAAACAATCATCTACGGGTCAAAGTGCTCCGGTCAAAGAGTCGGGCCTCTTTATTTTTAAAAGGATGAGAGGAAATTGTGGCAGCATCAGACTGGTGACAAGTTTCAAGCTATCTGCCTTCATTGAATCTCGTCAATATGTGAACCTACTTCTAGAGCCTAGCATGGTTGTGGCTGGTTGGTGCCAATCAAATCCATGTCGGCAAATCTTGCAACATTCTTTCTCCGCGTTAACCCAACAATTGCCTACATATTTTACGAAAAAATAAAAGACACAGAGCTTCAAGGGAAAATATTTTTGTCGTTTTCCTGTTTGACTGAACATGTTGATTATTTTTTTTTTTGGAGGTTATTAATGATTTTATCATCAATCCAGCCCATGAGTGACTTAGAAAATGGGCTCGGTCTGCCAAAGTATTCACCACGGAATCCAGCCCAGGGAATCTTTTTTCTGTTCTCACTGGCCACCCGGTAGGAGGAGTAGACCTCAACCGCTCAATCGCGAAAGCTGGAACCAGAAGACGCAAACTGGATAAGCAACGAGGGCGGCACTATTTTGCCCGTAGTTTCTCAATTTTCACTTATCAAAAACAGTTTCAGAGTAAGCTTCATCTCTATATGTTCATTTTCTATTATCTTAAACCCGTTGTGAGAAATTTTTGTTGTTCTGCTACAAAACCTCCCTAAACCCTTTATTGGAAAATACTGTAACTCCACTCTTTTGTTAATAAATTTGAAGCATGGAGTTTTGAGCATTCATATCCTTTTAAGCTGAAAATATGGATCTGACAGTACCGGCAAATTACGTCCATGAAGGGTTTTGCTCATTTCAGCAATTTGATGGAAAGAGCACCAGAAATACTGGTTCTTTCAGTGCTGGGGTTAGGGCAAATATGAAAGTTTATGTGGGCAGCAAAGCCCTCTTTTTCGTTCAATCTGCTGATAGTTCAGAGTGTAAAAAACCAAAGGGCTTCCATGAGCAAAGGCGGAACAGGATTTTTGCCGTGTCAAAGGTTGAAACACTTAGTTTTAATGGGAAACCTAAACATGACGAGACATCCCCAAATGGACATTTGAACAATGGTCATATTTATTCGACTACAGTGAATTCTTCACAAAACTTCGAGGAATTTGAGAGTAATAATCATCTTCGTCGATTGGTTAGAAATGGGGAACTAGAAGAAGGATTTAAGTTTCTTGAGAGTATGGTTTATCATGGGGATATTCCGGATATAATGCCTTGCACGAGTTTAATTCGTGGATTTTGCAAGCTTGGCAGAACTAGAAAGGCCACAAGGGTTATGGAGATTATAGAAGATTCTGGAGCAGTTCCTGATGTTATAACTTACAATGTTTTGATTGGTGGGTATTGCAAGTCTGGGGAGATTGATAATGCATTACGGCTTTTGGATCGAATGAGTGTTGCTCCAGATGTTGTTACCTATAACACTATTTTGCGAACTTTATGTGATAGTGGGAAATTGAATCTTGCCATGAAAGTTCTTAATAGACAGTTTGAAAAGGAGTGTTACCCAGATGTAATTACATATACCATATTGATTGAAGCGACTTGCAAGGAAAGTGGGGTTGGTCAGGCGATGAAGCTCTTAGATGAGATGAGGAGCAGAGGATGTAAACCTGATGTGGTTACATATAATGTTCTTGTTAATGGAATTTGTAAGGAAGGAAGGCTGGATGAAGCAATCAATTTCTTAAATGCGATGCCATCATATGGATACCAACCTAATGTGATTACTCATAACATTATTTTGCGTAGCATGTGTAGCACTGGGAGGTGGATGGATGCTGAGAAACTATTAGCTGAAATGGTTCACAAAGGATGCTCTCCTAGTGTTGTTACTTTCAACATCTTGATTAATTTCTTGTGCCGAAATGGTTTATTGGGTCGAGCAATTGACATATTAGAGAAGATGCCAAAGTATGGATGCACTCCCAATTCCTTAAGTTACAACCCAGTGCTTCATGGGTTCTGCAAAGAAAAGAAGATGGACAGAGCAATTCAGTACTTGGAGATTATGGTGTCCAGGGGTTGTTACCCTGATATTGTGACCTATAATACTCTGCTTACTGCATTATGCAAAGATGGGAAGGTTGATGTTGCAGTTGAGATACTTAATCAGCTGAGCAACAAACATTGTTCACCTGTTTTGATCACTTACAATACTGTGATTGATGGTCTCTCAAAGGTGGGGAAGACAGAGCAAGCCATGAAGCTTTTAGATGAGATGCGCAGAAAGGGTCTCAAGCCCGATACAATTACCTATTCTTCACTAGTTGGTGGTTTGAGTAGAGAAGGCAAGGTTGATGAAGCAATGAAGCTTTTCCATGACCTGGATAGATTGGGTGTCCGGCCTAATGTTATCACCTACAATTCTATCATGCTAGGACTTTGTAAGGCTCGGCAGACCTATCATGCTATTGACTTCTTGGCAGACATGGTAATGAAGGGTTATAAACCTACTGAAGCCACATACACAATTCTCATTGAAGGCATAGCTTATGAAGGTTTAGCTAAGGAGGCTCTCGAGTTATTAGATCAGTTGTGCTCCAAAGGAGTTGTGAAGAAAAGCTCAGCAGAACAGGTGGCAATCAAGATGTAGCATGTTGACCATACTGTTACCTTTTCTGAGATGATCCATAATCGGTAATTTCTGCACTTGAATTGCTTTAGTTCTATGCCGGCATTATAAATGACTTTGTAAGAGCTTGTAATTTACTTTTAACAGTTTCCTCTTATGAAGAATTGAAGATCAATTTTGGTAGATAGTCCATAGTACTTCTAGCCTTATCCTCATTCTATTTGGTCTAGGATTCTATTTTGTACCTCTCTTGAACAATCATATGCTTGCTTGACTATCCTTATTTAAGCCTTCACGCTTCAGAAATTTGCTGCCTTCTGTAAGCTTAAAGTGGTTTCGTTGGTTTGTTTATATTTCAAAATGCTACTTGCCAAAATAATTTGTTGCTTCTCGCTGCTGTTGTTTTCATTGTTGATAGAAATGGATGATGTTGCTATGTAGGTGGGAAAGCAATAAGTTTTGACTCTGGGGTGGCATGGTTTCTTGGTGCATTTATGTAATTGTATGCATTTTGGTCGATAATTGCACAGCATGTGAGATTTTTTTTGTTCACTGGTGCTAAATTAACTGAAATAGACTAAAGTTGGCAAGGTCTTTTTATGTCATCTAGAATTATTCACAATCTCATAAAAGATTCAACGTTTCTCGACGGTGGCCAGAGTCCAGAAAATTAAGAAAAAGCAAAATTAAAATTGAATGTGTAACAATGGCAGAACGAGTTTAGGATTAAGTGATAAGTGTCTGTTAAAGGGATGATCAAATGTGAAGCATAGCTCTATACGCCATATGAATCCGAGTTTGGAAACATCAACACGTTACTAAACTGTTTTATTTTTTTATTTTTATTTTCAATAAAAAATGTTTCAATTTTCAGATTTATTTGGTTATATTTGTAGTCAAACATACTCAGATAAAATTGCCCTTGTATCTTTGTTTTTCTCTCTAATAAGGGATTCTTTGGGGAGAAAATTTCACGCAGGGAGCCAAGTGTTAAAATCGTTTTCTTAACGAAATCTTGCTCGTCTTTTAACTTAAAAAAAATGCCAAAATAAGAAGTTAGGAGTATTTTTGTTCAAAAAATATATTTTAATTTAAAATTATAAAATATTTTGAGGTTGAATTATAATTATAAATAGTTTTTAAAATAAAAACACAACATAAATTTAGTAGCGATAACCCAAAAGAAAAAAAAGCGGTAATGTCTATTCTGAGCAGGTTTTTGAATGGCATCAATGATAAACCCAGGGATATTCTTTCGTATAAGCTTCAATAATGCAGCAACATCAAACAGTCATGTCCCTTTCTTTTGCTTGAATCTGGTAAAATCTAAGGACATAAATCGGAACCCAGTCTCTGTTTATTGATAATTACTAAGTGCCGTTTGTATGCAAGAAAACTCGTGAAGTGACAAGCTGCGATTGTTGTACGACGAAGTTATCACATGTCAAATGCAAGTAAAATAATGGGTGATTTCGTATAAGTACAACAGTATCAAACATAGTCGACATTAACAAACTCAAGCTCAACACCTGTTTTGATTAATGATCCCAAGTGTTGGTTAAGAGGCAAATGATCCTTGGGACAACTTAGATCGTGGGGTTAGATAGTAGTTTTTAATTTAAAATTGGATGGCATTATGAATTATTATCTTGTTTTATGATGGCGTCAAGATCATATAGTAGGCGTTATAACTGGCTTTTCTGTTACTTTCGGTTCCTGTTGTTTTGTCAGTGGCAGCTCTCGAGCCCTCTTCTTTCTTTAAGCAAATACGAATAATTTACAGAGCTCACTTACTACTGCTCTTTCACTTTCCTATTAAATACAATAGCTACACATGTATATTTTGTCGTCTCCGCAGGCTCTCGCAGTACTCGAAGAGTATTATTCGTTACGTGTACACTGGCTAGTGGAGCAAACATGAATTATCAGTCCGCCACTTCTTCAATCTGCACCTTCGCTTTCTTCTTTCCTTCTTAACCCTTTTCA
>CP135580.1:3301884-3387630 GCA_032401905.1 Swietenia macrophylla | reverse complement strand
TGGTTGTCAGCAGCCACCATGCCACTCCAATATTGACTGTTCCGGCAATTATAGTTCCTATAAACTTCATAGAGCAAGGAAAAGAGAAAAATAACACAGAAAGGAGTTAAGACTTAATGCGCATTCCATTTTAAAATAGTGCTCTAATGGGAAACTCTCATTATTACAAGAATCTTATTTGTACATTCACTCTCAATATAAAAGAGTGCGTTCAAGAATTTGTGCCCTTCTCTGTTTTCTTACTATTCGCATACTTCAGTACGTTCAGTTTTCTCGTAGTTCAATGTGTGGTTAATAAATACATACCTGCACAACAAACATCGCTCTGGTTGGAATCTTCATGTAATGGCCTAGCTTGAAATCACTGAGGAAGGAAACTGCCTGGCTCATGCTTATATACCCATAAGTCTTGAAGCAGACATTGGCTATTGGTCTGCCGGGATATATAATACCCATGATGTACTCAGTGATAACATTTAACCCTGGCGACTAGCAGTATTAATTAAAAAAAAAAAAAAAAAGAAGAAGAAAAACATGTTAGTGAAATATTACAAAAGCAAAGTTAAACGTCCATACTAACCTACACCCCTTTAATATTAATATAATTTTTACCACTATACAACTAATTAAAAGTAGGATAGCTTGTGAATGGTTAATAACTAAAAGTAGTAAAAGCTAGAGTTCAATGTTTTTACCACATTGGTTGTGGCAGTTATGATGCTGATGGGAAGGGTGAACATTAATGCTAGTGCTGATGCAAAAATGAGTCCCCACCATGGCATTTGGATCTGTTCTTTCATGAAAATGCATAGCACCAGAGAGAGTATCAGCGATCCTAGAAGCATCAAATGAAACCACCAGTCTGGTATGGGCTTGTAATTCTTCATTAACCTCGTGTGGATATCCTGTTTTCCCCTCGCAGAAGCCCGGATTTGTTCATAGATCTCCCTGATAGAACAACCAGAAAAACAACCATTCATATAATTGCTCAAATACCATAAAATGTACCTAATTCTAATTTTTCTGATTACTTACCTTCCGTTGAACAAGGCAACATGCGTGAGAGTAGATACAATGGAGGCGAAACCAATGCCATATGTAACAGTAAAGAAAGTGCTGAGGTGTAAGCGTCCCTGCTGCTCATATGCTGGAATGTTTAGTTCAAACTTGTCATCAACGATGGCTGATATATTATATATGTGTCCTTTTGAATTGAATAAATGTGAGGAGAAGATTGGGAACGTCTTGGCATCATAAAGATTGAATCCCCAGTAAGCAATTGGCGTTATAACAAACATCGTGATGACATAGCCAGCAAAGACATTGACAATGGCAAAGAATGGCGTGATAAGAGGACTGCCCAGGTAAGAGGATATGACTGACCAGTCGAGGGCGAAGGCACCAATACCAAGTCCTTTCATGCCTGAGCCTAATTGCTGGGCTGTTACTGATTTTGGGAATGCCCAGCAGACCCAAGAGATTGTAGACAAAGTGGGGAAAAGGTAGCCTGGGAAAACGTACCAAGAGAAGCTGCATACAAGCGAAATCAAGAAAAATTTCCCCCGTGACATGCGGTTGCTGTCTTTCTCGTGCATAGCCCTGTTAAATGTAAATCATAAATTCAAACAAGATCAAATTTTTCATTAAAGAAAGTTTTCCGTGAGATAGTACTATTATATCATTATAAATGATATAATAAAATTATCTTGTTCAATTTTTTTTTATTAATATCTTATTTCTATAATAATATCAAAAGTATAACTGTTCTTGAGTACGTATAAAAGTAGATTTTACATCAGTAGAAGTAGTATTAAACGATTAAAGTTGTGCTTTTTTCTTTATTTGAGAAAATCTTTTTAATTTTTTTCAGGAAGTACTTGCCAAAAATAACTTCAAACACACCACTAATTACTAACTTCTATGACCATCCTTTGGTTTTATATCATTTTAGTAGTAGCCATCTAATGTAAAATCGACTAATGACCCACCTACCTTCCACTTTGGAGCTGAAGCCTATAATAAATAATACGAAATTTCCTCAACGAGCTGAAGCTCACATGTGACTCATTCATTAATCATATTCTAAATTTAGTTCAACATTCACACCAGCGGTGAAGTTCACATGATCTGCAGTTTCCAAAGAACTGAAGTTTCTTAACAAGGAAAGGTTTTATTAAAGAGGGATACTTGAATTCCAGTATTAACATTTTCTGGGATTCATTGTTTTGTCACGGAATGCAAAGTGAGTGGATAGTTTTCAACTACAATTTCATCCATTTAATGCAACTCATCGAAACGACATTGTATTGTATGAAATTGTTACCTGAAAAGAGAAACCTGAACCAAACTACTCGGCCACCACATCTCCGCCGGTTCTACCACGAACCTTCTCAATATTCCTGCCCAGCCATACCCCAAAACCTACAACATACACAACATAAACATACAACAAAGCAACAAAACATTTCCGGGAAATAGAAAGAAAAAAAAACAGATAAATAAAAATGCAACCTGTGTAGTAATGACAAGAATCCAACTAGCCAAGAAACTGATTTTACGACGATAAAACGCTTTTATAATATCAACAATACTGATGGCATAGGCCGCTCCGCTCCCGGATTTAACGTGAACCCCCTCTCTCCGAATCCGGGAACCCTGAACTTCTTTTCTGGGACTATTTCCGCCATGAACCGTCCGATGGGGAGAGTTGCTACCTGGACGGAGATCATGGAAATCAGAAGAGGCTCCGTGCGGTAGGCGAAGAAAGTGTTGAGGAAAGAAAGAAGGGCGCAGGAGATTATGCCTAAAAGCCACATGCGGAAAGTCCATACGGGCACGGTCGGGTCGTCGTCATTTGACACTGTTAAACGGACTTGTTCGATCGGAGAGACGTCGTCGTCGTTTTCGTCGAATAGTTCATGATCTGCTTTCGCTTTTGCTTTGTGTTTTGAAGCATTAGGAGGCGGCGGCGGTCTTTCTATATCGAGAGAGGCCATTGCAAGTGAGTGCTAGTTGTGCGCCGTTGAGGAGTGAAGAGTCGAAATGATAAAGCGAAGAAGATGTATTCCTACGTGAAGGAGGAAAACTAGCGGAATCTGCCATGTTTAATTTTTATTTCTGTAAACCTGAAGCCAGGATACTTAAATTTGTGGACATAAATTTCTTCTTAACGTGGGATTAGATTCAGCCGAATTTCGCTACAAAATATTCGGATTCTATCATTGTTGACTGGATTTGTGGGACCATTGACAAAAATTTATTTTGGTATTAAATAAAAAATTAAAAAATTTAATTAGAGTGGAAAAAAAAATTATAAATTTTTTTAATTTTTTTATTTATATATAATAAATAAATAAATTTCTATCTAAAACTTTTTTAATTTAAAATAAAAAAGCTTTTAAGGGTCCAAATGCATGCACATATGGCAAAATAAACACGTATCAAACTACGGTTACGAGTGCTCTGCAATGTCTAGCCAAGCAAGGGTTTCACAAGAGGAAATACAAAGAGATAATTATACAAGAAGCAGTAGGCGATTGTCTAGCCAAGCGAAAGTGAAATATGAGGCTTAAAATATTGGGGGCAGCCCTCAACTGATACACCCTTTGCTGTGGGGCAATTCGCGAGCTCACAGTGCTCTGGGTCAAGGTCAGGGTTGGCTCCCCACCAGTGCAAGTTTATGTCCTCCAAGCCAAGTGAGACGCAAAGCAGAACTGCCATGAACGCCGTTCCAGCATCGAGAGCTGCTGATAGAATGTAATTACACCTCCGCCACCACCGCTTTCTATACCTGAAGACAAAAAAGTTGAAAATTGTTCCAACCAAAATCATCCAGGAGTTGTAGTTCAAAGCTGTTGCCGGTGGCATGTAAGCAGTAGCGCCAAGCAGGACGGGAAGACTGCCAAGGGGAATCCAGAATTGATTAGGAAATGTCTTGTGTAAAAGCCATACTGCGCACGGTCCCAACAGTCCTCCCAATAAAAACCAATTGAGAGCTCCGTAGTTTCCTTGAGAACCAAAAATTCGCTTAGGTCCAACCCAACCCAGATAACAGATGCATCGAAGAAGACACGATCATTGGGACATGTCCAAGGACTGTTTTTAGGAAGTAGACCTGGTTCACATATGTCGTCAATGGAGGATAAAAGCCACCATGCTACGCTGAGGTTGATTGTTCCAGCTATAATTGTTCCAATAAACTGAAAAATGAAAATAAAAAATATATAGCCAACTTGAATGATATATGATTGCAGAAAACAGAGAAGAGAATAGAAGTGAACACACCTGAACGATGAACATTCATCTCGGAGGAATCTTCATGTAATGACCCATCTTGAAATCACTAAAAAAAGAAATTGCTTGAGTCATGCTCATGTGTCCATAGGTCTTAAAGCAAACATTAGCTATGGGATGTCCTGACAATATTGCTCCCATTATGTACTCTGTAATGATATTCAATCCTGACGTCTGTTCCCAGAGAAATCGTTCTTAGTAAGACAAAAGATAAATTAGAGGGAAAACTAGATTTTCAGTCCTCTGAGTTACTTGATTTGTAGTGGCTGTAATGATGCTGACTGGAAGAGTGAATATGAAAGTGAGGGCAGCTGCAAATATTAGTCCCCACCATGGCATTCGGACCTCCTTTTTCAGGAAAATGCAGAGCGCAAGGGAGACTGCAATTGTCCCAACAAGAAGAATGTGAAACCACCACGAAGGTATGTCCCTGTAGTTTTTCTTCATCAATCTTGTGTGAATATCCTCCTTTTCCTTGGAAGAAGCTCGGTATCAATATAAAATCTCCGTGACATTATGGAATTTCAAGTCACTCAAAACTTTGAATATTGAAAATGAACTACACGTAAGCATATGTGTGAACAATTGGACGAAGAAAAACTTCACCTTCCATAGAATAAGGCCACATGAGTAAGTGTAGCTGCAATAGTGGCAAAGCCAAACCCGTAGGTGAGAGCGAAGAACGTGCCCAAATGGATTTTTCCATGTTGCTGATACCATTGCAAATCCAACTCAAATTTATCTTTTACTATAAGTGATGTATTGTACTCCAAACCTTGTGCAAAGTACAGATGTGATATTGTCCCATGGTCGGTGGTTTAGTTCCAAGATCAAGCTTAATTTTATGGTCTACCTCACATCTCGGCGGTAGTTTCTTCGATAGCTCCGGGAGCATCACGTCACTAAATTCTAGAAGAATGCTTTAGATCTCTTTTGAGACATCAAGAGTGGTTGTGAAAAGCATCATCTTCTTTTAATATGATGAGGCAGGTGTTATATCCCTTCTTGACTCCCTTGACAACTTGTAGTGTGGATAACACCTTAGCACTGACATGTCTCTATTCAATCTACACTTTATGTAGCTTTCCTGCGTCATTGAATTATATGCACCCATCATTAATAAAGGTGAAGGGCAACATTCAGTCGATAAACTCATCGTCCAACACCGTGTTGAAGTCGCTCATTGATATGATAGTTAAATCGACCGTGTCGCACCATAACCTAAGTTGTATCGGCACGTTTCGAACAATTTTGCAAATTGATCGAGGAGGTTGATCAACAACTTTTACCCATCTCGACTCTTTGACGTACGCTAAGCCTAATTGTTGTGCAAGACTTTCAACAATCAAGCATTGGTTAGCACCAAAGTCAATAAATACCTTAAAGTTTACCCACTGATGTTGACGTCGACATATTTGAGCATTTTGCTAGGATCAAGTTTCGCTATCGGTTTAGCCTTGGATGCCACCCTTTAGACGTCTCCTAGGCCTTAATCGAGTTAAGGACGTCATCAAACCTAAGCACAAATTCTCTTATAACTTCTTGTAAATGCTAATAATGGCGTTTAACTTAGAACATTGCGAATATTCCTTGGTGTGGTATGTTCCTCCACAAAGAAAGCAATTTCATTGTCACTTCTCGTGAACCGTTTATCCCTTGTTGCACCTCTCGTCTCTCGATGGTCGGCTAAGTTGCGGATCCACCTTGTAAGGTCAATCTCCCCTACTTTTGTCATGACTGCCCCGGTTAGAGTTTGGAGTCGTCTTCCTGCCCTCGTCGCCCTTAGATGACTTGCGATGATACTCGATTAACATCTTAGCTGTTGCTATCGTCGAAGTAAAATCTTGGACATTTCGTCTCTTTAATTCTTGCTCCGACCATGACTGAAGTTTAATTTTTTTCAGGCATGTCAGGTATTTCCAACATTAGTTAGTTGTATTATCTAATGTAATCCTTGATCGACCCCCATTATTTAAACCCGTGAAATTTTTCTCATTGCCACATCTTTCGAATTCTTAGGGTAAAATTTTCTCTTGAAATCTACTTTGAATACATCCCATATATCGATAGCGCATGACCCCTTTTCTATCTCGATGTGGCAACGTCTTTACTATAGTGCCGCATCATGCTCGAAGAAAATGGTGCACGTGCTGGTTTTGATGGTATTATCATCCATGCTCACCGCATCTAAATAGCATTCCATCATTTTAAGAAAATTCTTTATTTACTTGGCGTCGCACTTACCTCAATATTTTGGCAGGTCTGGAATTCAAATTCTCAACATGCTATTTGCTGTAGCCCCGGGCGCTATTGCTGCCTTGTATATGGTGAGGTCTTGCATTACGGTATCTAACCTCGCATTAGTGGCACTCATTTGCACTGCTATACTCCCTTTGAACTCCTCCATAGCTTGGTTCATAGATACGATGAAATAGTTAAAAACTTCATGGAACATATATTCTATTTTGACAACACCAGCCTCACGTTCACATTCACATTTGTCGAATCTTAGTTCGAGAGCATCAAGGCAATCTAACACATCGTCCATCGCTAGCTCAAGTTTGGCTAATCTCACCTTCGGAAAGCGTAACACGTCCTTGAAAGTGAAGGATCCTTAGACTAGTTCTTCTTCCCATCACGGCCTCTTCCGCGGCCGTGATCTTCTTGCAGCACCTCAGTGACGTTACTTGGCTCCGCCTCCTTGCTTGACATATGAGAATTATGCTTGACGCAACACCAAATTATCCCCATAAACTTTGCTCTGATACCACGTGTCATGGAATAATAGATTTTTATCGAATTCGTGTGGCGTTTAGTTAATATTGAATTCTCGTAACTAAACTAAGTAAGTTTTAATCGTTGCGCGGAAGATAATTTTGAGTATATTAAGATATTTAGGAGAGTAGAGAAAGTAAGAGAATTTAAAGAAGAATGATTTGAATTGAATCAAATAATTACAAGACTATAAAACTTTATAACTTTTTAGGACTGCTTGTTTACACTTTTGATGGATGATTTGATTAGAATTTAATGTACAAAAGTCATTTTAGATTATCAATATTTAATTTACAATTTCTATGTAAATGAGAGAAAAAATTCAAACTCAAATGTTTGAAAAATCTCTCTAATGATGTTTTGAGCCTTCTAGAAACTGAGTTTATTTTGAATTTGTTTTTGTGCTATAAATGTGAGCTAAATTAGGCTTGTTTCCTGCCCCATTTTAAATATTCAGCCTATGTTTTGTGACAAGAAACTACAAATAAGTGTTATCACAAATAATTTCACTCACCATAATCGATTCTCGCCACTTTTATTATCTTTCTTTTCATGTAATGTCTTGAAATATCAATCTTGTGAGATGCTGACGTATATTAGGAGGAAAGAGATAACAAAATATCACATGAAGATAAGTACAATCATTAACTTATTATGAATAAATATATAATATAGTTGACTGATTATCACAATAACAATGGCAAAACAAAGAGGCGGTTATTTCACTTTATTATTTTCTTTTAAGAATAAGGATTCACCTTCGAATATAAGGGTAACGGCGCATATATTCTTTTTTTGAATTATTGTAAATACTGTTTTAAATTTTTTAAATATTATTTATTTATATTTTAATTTTTTAATATATTTTAATTTTTTTATTGCGTATTTAAAATGCTATTTATCATTTATTTTATTTATTTTAACTTTTTTTCGTTTTAAATTTTATAAAGTTAGTTTCAAATTCAACACATAAAATAAGGATAGCATTTGAAATTTATGGAGTTATGCAAAAAAAAATTTTGGGTCATGTAGAAAATTAAATTGAACTAAGTTATATTCAAAAAAACCAAATTGATAATTATCAATTTTATTTTTGAATTATATTTGATTCAAATTAAATTGAACAAAATTAAATTAAATCAATCAAATTAATTAAATTATTTTATTGTTTAATTAATTAAAATTAAATCAAATATATTTTTTATTATTCATTAGTTCAACTTAAATCAAATTAAATTCAAAATCTTTGGTTAATTTAAAATTCGAATTAAATCGAAGGAAACTAATCGGGTCCGCCCAAGCATGAACTTGAGTCCAAAATCCGATGGCTTTCCTTGTAATGCATGTACTTCGCGATTGCGGTTGCTTTCTCTAAGTTAGTGTCTGCCGGTTAATAACTTTTATAATTTCTTGATCCAACTTGTAAGCAGATTCTCAGTAGCTAGCAGCCAATAGCTACACTGTTTCTGTTGATTTTCTCTTGATTTCGGGGAAGTATTTTACAAGATCAGTAGCCTAGGAAAGATCGCCAATACACCTTCATTAATATGTAAAATGAATATTTGGCAAAATGACTCTCACACACTTTAGCTTTGACCTATACTGAATAAAATATGTAACAAACATTTGGGAAAGTCCAGAAAGATTCAATAATACCTGAGAAGGGAGAATTTGAACAAGGGTGCTAGGCCACCGCATACGCGCTCGCTCCACCACGTACTTCCTCAGAAGCCCCGCCCAAGCGTACCCCAAAACCTTAGAAACCAGTAACCAGCAATAGATAAGTCAAAAATGAACAAAGCATGCGTCGCGAGCACTGCAGATGCAATCAGAAACCATGGATAAGTATCATGGAACACAAGTAGAAGAAGACCTGAGTAGTGATGATAAGAATCCAAGCAAAGAAGAATGAGATATTCCTCCCATAAAAAGCCTTGATGATATTAACAATACCAACTGCATAAGCCGAACCATTTCCGAAAGCACTTCCAGCATTTGCAAATATTGAAATCAACACATGTTCCTTCATGTTAAACGGTCCAGGATTAAGAGAGAGCTTTCGAGACCCAAATCCAGGAATTCGGAACTTAGTATACGGAAGAGCAGAGGCCATGAACCGTCCGATGGGAAGAGTTGCCACGTGGATGGTGATTTGGATGATAATCAGAGGCTCCTTGCGGTAAGAGAAGAACTGGTTGAGGAATGAAAGAAGTGCACATGAAAACAGACCAAGAAACCACATCCGGAAAATCCATACTGGGAGTGATGGGTCGTCTGTGTTGGGGACTGTTAGCTGAACTTCCTATATTGGAGCGGGCTCGTCTTCCTCAATTACGGGATCCTCTGCGAACTGTTTGCTTGGCAGCGCCCCTTCCTCTACGGTCCCCATTGAATTTGACAGAGAGAAACAGGTGAGAGAGTTTGTTCACTGGTTTGTATGGAGTATTTAAAGACGAATTTGGACGGTTTAATTGGTTGTCGTTTTTAATTTTTGTTCTATTCTTCTAGGGGATTTCTATGTTGGAATTTTCGTAGCATTGTCTTGTTGTGCACTTTTATATTAAATTGTGCTTGCCCCAATGGACTTTGGTCAGCTAGTCAACTCTTGGTTTTTGGGTAATTAATAGAAAAATAGTGGGTCATTCTCGGTTTATCCATAATAGCCCAACCCAAGAATGAGGCTTTAGCCCAACCAAAAAAATTTCATAACGTTGACTAAAAAGGTGACCTTTGGACAAACTTACCCTTTAGCGTTGATTTTATCTCTCTTGGTCAAGCAAAATGAGATAAAGAGAGAAGAGAAAAGAAAAAGAAAATCTAAACAAACACGCTGTATTTGTTAAACATATTGATTGGATAAAATTTGCTCAATGGCCAGCATTATTACAAGCGCATTTGTTTGGAAAAATAGCATAAATTTATAAAATTTTGCAATTATAGCCTCTCCATAAATCCTTTAATAATTCCTAATTGTTGAGAGGGTTTTACTTGATGAATTAAAATTATAGATGAATTTTAGTTCATAGAATTATCGATGGATTTTAGTTAATTAATTAAATTTTTGTTTATTTAAAAATATTAAAAATTTTAATTAAAAAATTATTAATAGATTTTAGTTTATTAACTAAAATTTCTCAATAGTTTAAAAGATGTCGATAAATTTTAATTAATAAAATTATTAAAAATTTTTTAAAGTAATTTAATATTTTTTAATAAAATTCGAAGAAAAAAAACTAACTTAATTTCAAATTTATCAATATTTTCTAAATTGCTGAAGTCATATGACAATTAAAATAAATAAAAAATTTCTTTAGAGATAATTTTGTCTAAATTTGCCGCATTTGATTAAAACTCTGAATACAATGGAGCTAAGATTAAATTTATAAACGAGCCTTAATCTTGGGTCATCCCAAAAAATTAAAAAAAACAAACTGATCTTCTAGTACTTGACTAAGAGTTTCAGTTAGTTTTATTAACAGACTGTAATAATCTGTTGATTTGCTAAAAATAGAAACTTTCCCAAAAGAACGGCCGTATCAGCAGCCTCCCACTTGGAATAAAAAGCTCACGGTAGTTCTAAATGATCATTACTGGGCCGCCGGGCGGCCGGGCTACTGAGCTGCTGGGCCACTGGGCCTCTTTCTTCGTTGCCAAACAGCTAGCCAAGGGTCAAGAGTTGGTGAAATCGCTGGCTGCTAAACGCTGTCGTTTAAGTAAGCGCGTCGATGTGATGTTATACCACCAAGAAGTTGCGAGTCTCGATCTACAAAAACCCGCAATTTTTTATAAAGCAAGCTCTTCACCAACCCCACTTACGGAGAGGAATCAGCAGTTACTTTGCCAACACCCAAGGAGAGGAAACACCGCAAGACAGAGATACAGCGAGAGAGAGAGAGAAGGAGAGATGGCAGCTTCAATGGCTCTTCGCAGACTCTCTTCCTCTATCAGGAATCCAGTAAAACATCGCTTTAACTGCGGTTCCCTCTGTTACATGGTCCGTATATTCTGTTAATTCTCTATCTTTTCTGTTTTCGAAATTTTTGCTTATTTATAAATCTGTTACGTTTCATTTGAATTTGATCCGCTTTTGCAGTCTTCTTTGCCCAACCAAGCGCTTAATGAGAAAGGGAGAGCTCCAGCTCCTGTAAGCCTCTTTTTTTTTTTTTTGAATAATATTCCATTTATACTTGGATACATCTTTGTGTTATCGCATTTTTCTCGTTTTTGGATCTATAATCGTAAAGAATTCACTTCAAAATATTTGTCTTTCAGTGGATCAATCAACTGAATGCTCCACTCGATGAAATCGATCAAGAAATAGCTGACATCATTGAACTAGAGAAAGCTAGGCAATGGAAGGTATATATCAATTACTAGAAAACTTATTTTAGAATGTTGAAACTAAAGGTGATGATAGTGAACGTAAAATTTGAATATATAGGGACTGGAGCTTATACCTTCAGAGAATTTTACGTCTGTGTCAGTGATGCAAGCAGTTGGGTCTGTCATGACCAACAAATACAGTGAAGGATACCCAGGCGCTAGATATTATGGAGGAAATGAGTATGAGTCGACCAATTTATTTCCTTTTGTTTTTCCCTGTTAAATGCAAACTTATTTAGGAATCTGATTGATGAGATATTGCAAGAGCAGAAATTGAAATGAAAGCTTATAACATTCAATTTGTCTGTTTTTGCAGAAACTTTCGTATTAATTTATGATTTGTATGCAATCAGGTACATTGACATGGCTGAGTCATTATGTCAGAAGCGTGCATTAGAAGCTTTTCAACTGGATCCAGCAAAATGGGGAGGTAAATGAATCATGGATTTGATATCCTATGTTCTTATTAGGTATTTCATTTGTGCTATGGTTTCTGCTTATCAGTTAAAATTTAAATTTTATATGAATGTTTGCAAAAATTTGTATCAATGACTTTGGAGATTTAAGTATGACTGATATGATAGATCAAATTGTTTAAGGTAATTGGTACATTTCCTTGCAGTTAATGTGCAGTCATTGTCTGGATCCCCGGCTAACTTTCAAGCTTACACTGCATTATTAAAACCTCATGAAAGAATTATGGCTCTTGATCTACCACATGGCGGGCATCTTTCACATGGTTATCAGGTGCTTATAAATTCCTTTATTTAAAACTTTGTGTACTGAATTTGGTTTTAGTTTTCTTTTATTTCAAAGCCTACAAACTTTGTAATAGATGATGGACGTGGTTTTATTTCTTGTGCAGACTGACACCAAGAAGATATCTGCTGTGTCCATATTCTTTGAGACAATGCCATACAGATTGAATGAGAGCACAGGATATATCGACTATGAGCAGGTAGCCTGCCATTTCTATTTTTATGCAAGTTTTCTTAATTGAAACAAAAACTACTTTTTGGAATGATGCTAAGTTGGTTAACATCTGCCGTTTACCCATTTCATGTGTACTAAGGTTTGTTCATCCTGGAAATTGGATTTATCAATGAGAGTATTGCTTGTTTTATAATACTTTTTGGATTTTATTTGTAATCTACTCATTACTTTACAGTGTATGGTGACTGTATAGTTTGGAGAACTAGCTGTGACTGCAGCTTCTTGTATCATTTGCAGCTCCTCTGTGATTGATGTTGAAAACATATCAGCAAGTTACTGAAATTGCTTTCTAACAAGAGTTCTATTTTATTTTATTTTTTGGTTGTTGTTTTGATTTTTTATTTTTTTGAGAATTAGACCCATGAATAACTGTAGTGGTAGCTCTTAGTTTATTTATTTTTAGTTATGGCTGAAGTAGCACTTCTAGTTCTTGCAATTTTCTTGTAAATTTTTCTTGGAAAGTGTGGTTTCATTTCTGTTTATTAATCCCTGCTTATGTGAATGAAAATTTGCAGTTGGAGAAAAGTGCCGCACTTTTTAGACCGAAACTCATAGTTGCTGGTGCAAGCGCTTATGCACGCCTTTATGACTATGCTCGTATTCGCAAAGTAAACTTTGTTTTAGTGACGCATATGTGGCAACATGCTCCCATATCTTGTGAAATTTTATGATGTTTGTCAATTATAAATTTTAAATTGATGAACTTGGCAGGTCTGCGACAAGCAGAAGGCAGTTATGTTGGCTGATATGGCACACATTAGTGGGTTGGTTGCTGCTGGTGTTATTCCATCTCCATTTGAACACGCAGACATTGTGACAACCACAACGCACAAGTCTCTTCGTGGCCCACGTGGTGCCATGATCTTCTTCAGGAAGGGAGTTAAAGAGATTAATAAACAAGGACAAGAAGTAAGTCCAAATTTTAAAACCAAGCAAGAATGGTAAAAAGAAAGGGAGAAACAAGAAGATAAGAGAGTAGAAAGTAAGGAAAAAGAAAGTGCCTTTTGGAGCAATTGAACTTTTCTTGTTTATTGCTTCTTGTGTGAAAGGATTTTTTCTATTAACTACTAGCTTCTATTGATACTGAGAATAGAAGTTCCCCTGTAGAGCACCTAGAATAAGCTGCATAATATTTCACTTGCTTCCAACAGGTGATGTATGACTATGAAGAAAAAATTAATCAGGCAGTCTTTCCTGGACTTCAAGGTGGCCCGCACAATCACACTATAGCTGGATTAGCTGTTGCACTGAAGCAGGTGTATATTTGTTTGTTTTTATTATATGTATTTCGCTAAAACAAAATATTGATATTTGGTTCAATTTGATGCATCTATTTGATGCTTCTTATTCGTTTTTAGCGCCTAGTCCATGTTGATTCAGCTCTTTGATTGTCATGTGATTGCAGGTCAAGACTCCTGAGTACAAGGCCTACCAGGAGCAAGTTCTCAGCAATTGTTCAAAATTCGCACAGGTACTTAATGCACCTTTCTACCACTAGATACATTGTTCATAAGCAGTTTTCATTTCTTTGTTAAGTTGAACAATTAGTTGGTATGTCCTGTTTTCAAATTTTCCTGAGTAATTAAATTTAGTAAATACACTTCCAAGTCCACTCCATTTGCAGAGTTTGCTAGAGAGAGGTTATGAACTGGTGTCTGGTGGAACTGAGAACCATCTGGTCTTGGTCAACTTGAGAAACAAGGTACAATAAATCTCGTCTGGTGAAATAAGAAGCTTTCTGGAATTGTCGTAGACCACAGTGTGACTCAATTGCACAGGATGCACTGCAAACAATTTGTAGCATCAAAAAAGGAATCGGTACATTATCTTGTTATTTGTTTCACAGGGTATTGATGGATCAAGAGTTGAAAAGGTTTTGGAATCAGTTCATATTGCAGCCAACAAAAACACTGTTCCTGGTGATGTGTCTGCCATGGTTCCTGGTGGCATCCGTATGGGTATGCACATCCTCTTCGATCATCTTTCATCTGCTGATTGTTGTCGAAGTACTTCAATTTCAGAAGTTTCTGTTCTCTGGTTTTACAGGAACCCCAGCCCTCACTTCTAGGGGGTTTGTTGAGGAAGATTTTGAAAAAGTAGCTGAGTTCTTCGATGCAGCTGTGAAGTTGGCATTAAAGATCAAGGGTGATGCTAAAGGTTCTTTATGCTGCCATCATCTATTAGATATAAGTTGTTATCATCATTATCATTGTTCATATTACTAACCATCTTGTGTTAACATTAATTCAGGACCAAAGTTGAAGGATTTTGTAGCAACTATGAAATCAGATGCAAACATTCAATCTGAGATTTCAAAGCTCCGATATGATGTTGAGGAGTATGCAAAACAATTCCCCACCGTTGGGTTTGAGAAAGAAACAATGAAGTACAAGGACTGAAGAATGTTTTTTTATTGTGCAAGGTATGTTGTATGCTGAATTTGTATGTTGTTTGTCAGGTTTTATTGAGGTTATGTTAGAACTTAATACTATAGTTCGGGCAACCTATTGGTTTAAGTTTCGGGGGGTCAAGTGGTAACTTAATATAGTACGTTTGCATCTCTTTTTGTCTTAAGGATTTGTTCTACATTTGTTTTTTTTTGGTCTCTTCTGAATCTTTTGCTCTTCCGCCTTTGTTCGGATTTATTCATGTGACAAGTTCATTTGGTACCAGTTCTTGTACATGAGATACACTTACAGAACAATTGATGTTGATACATTGACAACGTACTTGATATCTCCAACATTATCAACATTCTAGCAATACCCAAAATCAATTTAGAAATTTTTCATAGAGAAAATGTGTTTCAAGTCTTCAATTTTACCACTCTTAAGAGCAGATGCTTGATTTTTGGTATTGTGGGTCTTAATTAGTCATCTTAACTGATATCAGCGATGTATTTGTTTTCAGATAGGCCATCAGTGTTGGCCACGAATGCAATATGAGATGAAGGTCAAAGAGAATGGAGATCAAGAAATGTCCAAATGAGTGTATGCTAAACTTCCATTGATGAGATCCTGATGAGCCGCAATCTTCAATTTAAATGTAATTTGTATTTTCTTAGCCGATCCTTCGCTATGTATAAACTTTGGTACTTGTATTGGAAGTTCAGTTTCCTCAAAATAATAATCACATTGCTTCACTACAATTGAAGAATCATGAAACAACTCTCTCTTAGTGGTCATGATCTGCTTGAAGAACAGTGAACTAAATAAACTGAAAAAATTCATTGAGAGAAGCTATCGACCTGCTCGATTTGAGAATGTTTGTGATTTACGAGTCATCTATAATAAATATTAACGTGCAAGATTTGAGAATGTTTGTGGTTTATGACTTGTCATCTACAAGTGAATACTTAAATTTAACAAATGATTAATCATGTTTAAATTATGGACCATTTCAGTGAAATGATTTTATAATCAGGAATTTTTTATTTACTTAATCAAAGCATAAGGTTAATGAAACTATGAGGGCAAAAGTGAAAATAATGTCAAAACTTGGGAGTACAATGTAATTTTAGCAAATGAGTTAACGGATAACTGACTTTGGTCCATTCTTTCACTCCACGGTTTTATCCAGACAGAAGAGATGATAATCTGCTGGCTTTCCCAAGATGTACTTCTTCAATAAGCACTTCTTCACCAGCTTGCCTTTATGGCTTCTGTTCCTTCAGCTGCTGTCACTTGCACTCTTAAACTCGACACAAAATCCGGAAAACAACCCAACACCTCTGTTGCCCCGGAGAAGGTAACTTACTTGTACTTTATTTTTTTTCATCTAATTTTGGCCTTTTTTTTATTTATTTACCTACATAAGATAATTAAAAAGCTTGAAACAAGGAAAAGAAACATTTACACAAACTTTGGAAGTGCTTTTTCTTGCTTTAAAGAAATGCAGTTTTGGTATCGAAGGGAAGAAGCACTTCGATATTAATTTATTGTACCCAAATTTGCACTTGGTATAAACAGTTTGAAGAGGGACCCTGTGTTCGACAATTCCTGTTCCAATTTTGGCTTTCTTTGTTTTCATCATTTTTGAAGAATTTTAATGGTAGCCTAGTTATTTTTTTCTTGCAACCATTGATCCCAAGTTGTATTTGATTATTTCAGAATCCTAGCATTTCGTATCAGAGAAATCAGATAATCACCCAACTGAATCGGAATTCACAACCACTTAGGTCTCTGGATTTTCGAGAAGCTCTTTCTATGATTAAAGATGGTACAAAGGTTGAAGCATCTTATTATGTACCTCTCTTACAAGAATGCATAGACAGGAATTCACTTTCAGAGGTGCAAATTATTCATGCTAACATCATAAAGACCAGAACCCACCAAGACTTCTTTGTAATGACATTCCTCGTTAATGTTTATGCAAAATGTGGAACTATGGAAGAAGCTAAAAAGGTCTTTGACAATCTGCCTAGAATAAATGTTGTTTCATGGACAAGCTTGATGTCGGGTTATGTTCAAAATTCACAACCACAGCTTGCTATTCATGTTTTTCTAGATATGTTAGAAGCCGGTGCTTATCCTACAAATGTTACTCTAGGAACTGCTATAAATGCTTGCTCTGCGATGGAGTCTCTTAAATTGGGGAAGCAGATCCATGCCTACATTGTAAAGTACCAGACTGAACATGACACAAGTGTTGGAAACTCACTTTGTAGCTTATATTCGAGATGTGGCAGCTCGGGTTCTGCAGTTAAAGCCTTTTGGAGAATTAGAGAAAAGAATGTGATTTCATGGACTACAGTTATAGGTGCTTGTGGAGAAAACGGTGAAGCTGAGAAAGGATTGAGATTTTTTGCAACGATGCTCTCTGAATGTATTCAGCCTAATGAATTCACATTAACTAGCATACTGAGCGTATGTTGTACAATGCTGTCTTTGGGTGTTGGGAAACAGGTTCACTCATTGAGCATTAAACTAGGCTACGAATCAAACTTGCGCATAAGAAACTCTATCATGTATTTGTACCTCAAATGTGGATCCATTGACGAGGCACAGAAACTTTTTGATGGCATGAAGCATGTTAGCTTGGTTACATGGAATGCAATGATCGCAGGCCATGCCCAAATGATGGATCTTGCTGGGGATAATCTCCCCGCTCACAATAGTGGAACTGAGGCGTTAAACATTTTTTCAAAATTAAACCGCTTGGGAATGAAACCTGATTTATACACCTTCTCAAGCATCTTAACTGTATGTTGTAGGTTGGTGGCATTAGAACAAGGGGAACAAATTCATGCTCAGACTATGAAAACCGGCTTTTTGTCGGATGTAGTTGTGGGAACTGCACTGGTTAACATGTATAACAAATGTGGAAGAATTGAGAAAGCAAGCAAAGCTTTTGTGGAAATGTCTACAAGAACAATGATATCATGGACTTCTATGATTACAGGGTATGCAAATCATGGCCAGAGTCAGCAGGCACTGCAGCTCTTTGAGGATATGCTGCTAGCTGGAGTTAGACCAAACCAGATTACTTTTGTGGGTGTTTTATCAGCCTGTAGCAATGCCGGAATGGTCCCTCAAGCTCTCAATTACTTCGAAATGATGCAGAGGGATTATAAAATTAGGCCTGTGATGGACCACTATGTTTGCCTGATAGATATGTTTGTGAGGTTAGGTCGCTTAGAGGAAGCTTTCAATTTTATCAAGAAAAAGAAATTTGAGCCAAATGAGGTTATATGGTCAGTGTTGATTGCAGGGTGTAGAAGACTAGGAAACATGGAATTAGGGTTTTATGCAGCTGAACAGTTACGCAAACTCAAGCCAAAAGATCCTAAGACTTATGCCTTGTTGTTGGATGTCTACATATCTGCAGAGAGTTGGGAAGATGTTTCAATGGTGAGAAATTTAATGAGGGAAGAAAAACTTGGTCAAATACAAGATTGGAGCTGGATTACCATTAAAGACAAGGTTTATTCATTCAGACCCAATGATCGGTTGCATCCTCAGAGTGCAGAGATATACAGATTATTGGATGAATTGCTTGAAAAAGCAAAGAGTCTTGGATACGAAAAGCCACTGGAAAGCTTTGACCTAATGGATGAAGAGGATGAGGAAAAGGCATTCTCTTCTACTGTTTTCCACAGTGAAAAGTTGGCCATAGCATTTGGTTTATTGAACACACTAAACGTTGCACCAGTTCTGGTTATCAAGAATACCAATATGTGCAGGGACTGCCATAATTTTATAAAGGCTATTTCTTCACTGACAGCCAGAGAAATCATCGTTAAAGATAGCAATCGGCTTCATAAATTTGTCAATGGACATTGTTCATGTGGGAATTTTGGTCTTAATCTTTGAATTTCAATATTCTTGTTAACTGTGAGAATAATATATTCCAATGAAATCTTTCATTTATGTTTGGCAATGTCATAGTTTTCCAAGCTCTACACACCGGCAAGGCATGTTTCCACTATAACTTGAAGGGCCTATATCTACAAATCACACAAGCCACAAGAATTACGAAAATATGATTGACAAATTTTCTTGCCAAAATTAACGGCTAGTTACAAAATTGTATTAATCTAATATCATAAAAATACTGTCAGTTACAAACACTGACCATACGAAACAATAATAATGTCGTTGTGACGAAGAGATCAGCGCCTTTTACTCTTAGACTTGATCTTTGATTTGGTTGCTTCATGAGGCGGCTTCCAGATGATATCCTCAAGATTGCTACAAAAGTTCTTGTAAAACTGCAAAGATGGAGAAATTCAGCCCTTTTAACCAAAACTAATAAGCCGAGAAACTATCCGAAAGGAAGAGAGAATGTTTTCCAAGTATGTGTAGATCCTCATGCAATGTGACAGATAAAATTATGGATAACTGACCTTGAGGTATTCAGCAGCATCTCCAGCTGCTCTCCGAATGTCTACCATAAAATATGTGGGAGCTACTTCAAAAACCTTCAGTCCAAACAAATTTTTGTTTAACAAAATGAAGATCAATAGACCAAAATATAAAGAAAACTGAAATGTTGATAGGAGTTGGAATTGAAAACCTACTTCAAGTACAACTGAGAAATGAGCGGCCTTATTTGCAGAAAGACCTTCCACTCTCATCTGCAAGTTAAGCTAATCTCGGTTAAACAAGTTTGGTACTACTCAGGCTCATTCTCAATTTAAAATGTGTAACAGTAGATCTTAAGCAAAAATCGAATAATATATTTAATAAGGAACAGAGTATAATATGGTTAATGTTATGATATTGATACAGAAAATCCCAAGTGGTCGGCCGCTCTACCTTGTAATTGCGAATATGTGTCTTAAAGCCCATTGATTGTGCAACAACTTCCATACTTGATAAAACAACTTTTGCTGGCTTCTGTGAAACAAAGCGTGTCTGATGCTTTACAGAGTCCTGTCAGAAAAGATAAAATACAAGTCTTATAATGGAAGTAGATGAATAGCATAGATTGAGCTCTCATATGAACTTCTATATTAAGGCATGATATGGAGAATGTACAGTTTAAATTTCAATACAAGGGCCATCGGTATAATTCTAGCGGATTCATTGCTTCATGAATTTCCAATCAAAAGTCTAACAGCTAAATCAGCAGGTTCCTTAATGTAGAGAATGGTGAACACAAAGCTTATACCTTGATTACCCAAATGTAGGATAAGTCAATACTGCATCAGAAGAAATGAAGGGAATACAAACAACATAATAAGAACTTCATACCTGTCCACGATCAAATATTGTTGAAAGGTTCAAGCCTTGAGATAAAATTATTAAGTCAAAGGCATTGAGGTTCAAAGGACCCATGTCGTCATTCCCGCATTGCTCATTAGCCTGCCCTTCCTACAGTGAACCACATTACCATGAATGTCAAGAAATTATACAGGGAATTACCAAAATAATGCATTTGAACAAAGGACCAGATTAAAGCATTGGCTCCATCAGTGAAAATGGGCACCCCTCAGTTGTATAGTATATTTCAAGATATGACCTGTCAGTGCTCCGTTTAAAAAGTGTAATCCCTCATAAACTAAAAGATATTCCATCAAACAAATTATTCAATCATGCCAAGATATGAAAAACCAAGGGCAGTACCTATTAAAAACCTATAGTCAAACACACAAACTTATGCATGGCGAATGAAATAACAATGAAGCTGATACAGTTTTGGTCAGCATTAATCCAATGCAGTTATATGGTGGATGAATTCTTTCTCAATATGTAAACTTCAAGTTCTTCAAGAAAACTAAGCTGGAGAGATGACAGTCGTCAACTATTTATGATGCTCTAGAAGATAATGAGCCAGAATGAGTGTTAAGAGGGATTTGAGTGATTAGATCCAATGATGCCATTTTGGATCAAGAGTGATGCTTAGATTAGGATATTAAAATTGCTAAACGATTGGACACTTGTGATCACATATTCCTAGCAGTAAGAAAACCAAAAGCATTAGTTAATTGATCTAAGTTTCAAATAAGAAAACAAAAGAAATTACCATTTGAAAGCTTACCGACCTCGGGATCATCAAAAACAGCATTTACATCATCCAGGTTCACATCTTCATATTCAAGAAGTCTGACAGGAACATAACCCTTCTGAAACCACTCATCATTTCTGATCTGTTCAATGGTAATACGCTGCACAGAAAGAGAGGGAGAGATGAATTTCTAAGCAAAAAACAGAAGCAGAGGAACTAGAATAACAACATTGAATTCTATGAAACATTTCTTATGGTATAACAGCATCATATCATAAATGATGTTAGCCAATATGTGAGGAATGTGGTAAATTCACATATGATGCACAGTCAATTTCATACGTGCACTGTTGCAATAAGGTAACAATGAAGGCACTGCATACACATTTTCCAGTAGACAGCACGTCTTCAAGGTAGCATGGAACAGTGAAAACAGCATTATGCGAAGTATGGCTCCTTTAAGCCATTAAAGAAGTTCAATGATTATCTGATAATACTATAATTGCTGTTAGAGATCAACTGCATTGACACCAGAAGTATGAGTGTCATTTAATTGTGAGTATAAGTTGGTATAGAATATCTACTTTACAAAGTCATTATTTTATTAAACCACCCACACCCATTTTCGTAACCTTGCTATAATTCATAATTGCCAGTGAAGCCAACAGTATGCAAAGGAAGACAATGACCCAAAAAATAAGAAAAAAGGCAAAGTCTCTTTTGGAGCTGATACTTACAGTGTCAGGATTCGGGTCTAAAATCCTATGAATCAGAGATTTTGCTCCAACTGGAAACCAAGATGGGCATGAAAAGTCAGCTTTCTCAACCTGCAGAAAACAATTGAATATTTCAGTCAAAATCAACAGTTATTTAACATTGGCATTGATGCCAAACTTAGATCAAAAGCAAATATCAGAGTGAGCAAAGTAGTCTAAGCAATGATTGACCATCTGGTGCCTGGGCAGACAAATAAGAATAAAATGATGACCAACAAAACTGCAAAGAAGTATGCTAGTAATAAAATCCATGGAGATGCTAAGACATGTTAGAACAATGACAGATTTTCATGTTCCTTTTCTCATCATATAGTAGTCCACTTGATAGCCAAATAACTGCTTCTAGTATGTAAACTAAGGGAATGTTTGGTATTGAGGTGATGTGGCTTTGAAGCCACAATTACTGTGGGATGAAATAAAAAAACATCAAATATTAGTTCAAAAAAAATAAAAAGAGTAAGTGGTTTCTACTAAAAGTTGGTATTTACCAAGCACTTTTTCAGCCGAGCTTTCAAAATTAAGTGAAAACCATCAATACTAAGCATTCCCTAAGAAGTGGGTAAATGTGCAACTAAAGAACAGTCATTCGGCTTGCAACATTTTAGCAAAATGAAAGAATTCTGCATATGTTATGAAAGAATTTGGTCAAGGCAACCAAGAAAGCTACTTATCAGCACCATAACCAATATGTTATGACAAATTTTCATGTTCCTTTTCACATCAATATAGAAGTCCACTTGATAGCCAAATAGTTACTTCCAATATGTAAACTAAGAGTACTCTTGGTATTGAGGTGATGTGGCTTTGAAGCCAAAGCGATCCTTGACAACAAAATTGTTCTTCCAGTAATTAAAATAAGAGTGTGTTTGTTATTGAGGCAATGTGGCTTTGAAGCCACGGCTACCGTGAAATGAAAGCAAAAAATGTCAAATATTAGTTAAAAAAAAAAGTAAGTAGTTCCAATTAAAATTTGGCATTTACCAAGCACGTTTTCAGCTCCACCTTCAAAATTAAATAAAAGCCATCAATAACAAACATATCCTAACAAGTGGGTAAATGTGTAACTAAAGAACAGTCATCCAGTTTGCATCATTCCAGCAAACTATAAGCTGAAAGAATTATGCATATGTTACGAAAGAATTTGATCAACACAAACAAGAAAACTACTTATCTGCACCATAATCAAGATATGGTAAAAGGTACTTATTAAGTCCACTTTAGTACCTCTTTCGTATTAATATAAAACAGCATTTTTGGTTTCTTATGAAGGAATAAAATTATAAAATCATTGTTGTTTGGAAAAAAAAATCATGCCTTATTGTATAGTGTGGTGAGATCAAGCTCATCAAATGGTAGATATCCAGCCATCAGAACATAAAGGATGACTCCACAAGACCATACATCTGCCACTGCACCATTATAACCCTTGTGACTGAGTACCTAGAGTGCAAAGTAAAATGATTCATACAATCCTTAAATATAAGTGTTTGCCTGTTGGTACCAACTTGCAATTAACTAAGCAGCAGTTATCCTCATAATTACCTCAGGTGCTACATAGTTAGGAGTCCCACATGTTGTCCGAAGCAGGCTAACTCCCTGATAACATCAATCACCAAGTAAAAGCAACCCAACTTCTATTATTTCTCTCAATGATGATATAAAAGGGAAAAAAAATCAACTATAAACACCAAATAATTATCTTAATTGTCTTACTTCTTCTGGCAATGCACTTAGACCGAAATCAGATATTTTTAAATTCCCAAGGGAATCTAGTAATAGATTTTCAGGCTGTAAACATAGGGACAAACATGTAAGAATTAACTGAAACAGAAAAACGCAACAGCTTTCCAGATGTGCATAAGAATACCTTCAAATCTCTGTGGTAAACTCCCTTACTGTGGCAAAAATCCACTCCATCAATAAGCTGTTGGAAGTATCTCCTAGCTTCAGCCTCACTAAGACGTCCATGATGAACCTACATAATCATGGTTAAAATCTGTCACTGTGATTTTGGGAAAGTGACAATAATGTCAAGACTGTAACATTTTGAGCTGTAAAGTTCCAAGTTAGACTACTCACAATTTTATCAAACAATTCACCACCTGTAATGAACTCCAAGATTATATAAATTTTTGTTCGACTAGCAAGAACCTATCATAACAATTTAGTGTCAGAAGGGAACTGGGAACAACCAACTAACGGTAACATAAAATCCTGCCTCAACAATCTAATACTCTAAATCTATATCTCAAAACTCCCGTGCCTCATGCAGTTGAACCACATAAGGATGTCTGACAAGCTTCATTATAGATATCTCTCTCTTGATCTGTAAAACAAAAGACGATTCATTTTCAGAAAGACGAACTTCGAAAGAAAGCTGAAAATAATAAAAAATTAAATTATACAAAAACCTAATCATGCTAGTTCTACATTTTATGTATGATACCTAAAATATATCAAAAAAGAAAATACAGTGAACCATATCAAGAGTAGGGTTGAATGGAATTCAAAGTTATGCTTACTCTAAGAAGCATACTGAGGAAATATACAAATGAAAATGTCCATTTTAAGTAAACTGACACATTCAGCTAGCAATGCTTGTTTCGCTTTCATTATAAATCCAAGATATTGATGAATTGACACCCACCGTTACAACCTGCAATTCTTGGAAGTGTGTTTAACCAACTTAAGGTCCTCAAGAATTAAGCCAATGTCCAATGGATCTACCAACACAAACTTGCAAGTGGCCCGCCAAGAATACTGAATTTTACTATGAAGAAATTGCAACTGATTGAACATTTCCAAGATAGAACTTAAGGTCTGTATTGTGTACTGAATCTACAAATTAACTCAGTTGTAAGTCACTAACACGACTACCCTACATAATCCACAACCTAGCAAATCTGGAATATTTGAAATTGGACAATATGTTCCAAAATTAAAGCTAGAAAATTGAGTTTTTCCCTGTACGATAAGAAAAAAATTAAAAAAAAAACATAGGCAATACAATTGAGTTAATACTAAATTTTAAAGTTCTTTTTAACTACTTCAGTATAAACAATTTTACCTTAACATGCTCAAAATCGCAGACTTCTTATGAAAATTTTTGAAAATTATAAGGACAGACAAAACAAACCTGATCGGCCATCTTGTGTTTGATTATGGTACTTCGGTCGAGAACTTTCATAGCAACACTTTCGCCTGTCTCCGTGTTTTGGGCAAACTTAACCTTGGCGTATGTTCCTTCACCGATCGTCCTCCCCACTTCGTACTTCCCTACTTTTCTCACCACCATTTTTCCTCCCTTTTTCTCTCCCTTTCGCTTCTATGCAGCTAACTTTCTCCTTCACAACTCAATCCCAACATTTTTGACAAAGTGTATCAAATCAAACGCTAGTGGGAAGCTTTATCGGTATTTAAAATACTAATATCGGTTACTTGCTGGTGCAGACTTCAGATTTGATAATAGGGAAGAATAATAATACAAGAATCTATTACCAAGTACAGGTGTTTAAAGCAGAAAGGTACTTTTTTGGTTGGCCAGAAAATTCTTTTTTCTCTTCAGACAATTCTCTTTCTTTCGGTCTGAATCCAAAGGAATTTGATTTGGGTTGCTTTGATTTGGAAGGATCCGGTTAGGTGGAGGGATGAGACACTATTGAGTTTTGATACAATCGGTGTAAATTAGTTGACCAATTGAAATTTCATACCGTCCACTTAGAGTTGCCTGATTGGTGACACCTCATTCATTCATTCATTCTTCTCTAAGTACTGTAATTCCCACCGCCCTGTCGTACGGATCCTCTCATTGATAGTAAAGATTAGCACAAGTGGCAAGCATTTTTAGCATGGGGTTAGGAAGAACAAACAAGTAGATAAAGAATCGGTGTAGGATGTCTTCTCAGTGCAAATCCTTAATCCAATAATTACTGTCTCATGGTTTAATTGGAGAGGCAGCCCCACTTTCCACGCTCCCCTGTATTTTATTTCTAACTCCTCTACCACTCTTGTATATAATAAGACATTATTCTCTTTGCATGGGTAAAGTCATGGTTTACAAAATGGGAAATGGGTTAGCTGGCTGCTGTTGAAAAATTGAACACAATCTGGGAAGAGTGATACAATGCCTCGTTTGAAGGTGCAGACATTCGCCGTTCAATCATGCTTTTCGTGTTTGAAAAGAAGAGCCTACCCTATACCTTCATTGTCGTCGAGGCCTTTTTTTCAGCTTAGCTAAGATTTGCCTTGAGGGGACCGATAGCTTAGGTTTATCTTTCGCAATATCTACCGAAAGCGAAGCATTCTTTATTATTCTATTTGATTGTGTCTCTGCTAGCAAGCGAGTAACCGTCAAGGAACCTTCATAAAATGCATGCTACACTATGCGTTTCCGGAAAAAATGGCCAATTCCGGGGGCCTATGGCGCGACATTGGTTATTAGAGCTTTGATGTTTGAAGCTTTATACTCTGAACTGTATAAGTATGAAGCAAAAATGGTCATAATGACATAGGGAAAAGGAGGAGAATTCTCACATTTATGTTTATAATGGAGGGACAGCAAGAGTTGGAGTGCGCTAAGGCTCAGAAGCTTGTGATAAGTGCAGGCCTGATGGCTGCAGCAAAACAACAATTAAGGTTTCTTGCAGAAGTCGATCAGAACCGTTAAATCAAAGACAGCTTTATTCATGTTGGATTAGACATGCTATTGAGTGTTATTTTGAGTCTATATTAATTCCTCTTATCTGGAGAAAATATAGTTGTTAGGCCATGGCAGGTTGTGAAAGAATGAACATAGGATTTCATGATGGAATTTTATGTGTCATGTTATGTAGATATTGGAAAAAACATGGAATTATTTGATTAATATTTTCTGTGCACAAAATTGTTGAGCGCCGGTACAAAAACTGTTGGCTTCCTCGCAAAACATAATACTTCTCAGGTTACAGATGCGCCTCTAGTTGTGCCTCTTGATTGTGAATGGCTATGGCAGTGTCATTGGCAGAATCCGGTGGGTTTCCTGATTGAACTCAAAAACAAGCACGCATGTTTCTGCGTGTGCATTTGTATGTTTTTCAAACTTTGCTCAGCAACGATTACCTTTTGCATTTGCTATTCTTGCAGGTGCGCTATAAGGCTGTGAGAAATTTTCTGGGAAAATCCTTGACAATAAGAATGTTGTATCCTCTGTTTCTGTTCAGGGAATTTTCAAGAACCAAACTCGAGATTTGGAACAAAATGCATCCTAATGAATCGTATGAACTCAACATGAGCACCCACCTCTATGAGAATGCTGGGGAAATTCAGAGAATCAAAAAACCACCAAGCATGACCTACTTTCAGCCGTCAAAAGGCAAAGTTCTTCCTTTTGTCAAGTAATCAAGAAATCAATCCGGTATAAAAGACTAAACTACAACAGATTAAAACTAGCCAAATCACAGTGCTACATCAGCATGACCATGGCTTTCAGTAGCCTTCCGTGATGCTTAATGATTTTCATTTTTCTTTTCTACTAATTCCAACCATTTAAGGAAAGAAAGTAAAAGAGATTAGAGAATGTATCCTAAGACCTTAAGAATATCTGTGACAAGTATCTGGACCCTATGTGAATTATGATCACTTTCTCGAAGAAGCAATGGCCAATTACAAAGGATTTCTACATTTAGTGAAGAGAAACAAGGAGAGGTTAATCCGTTTTATTCAGCTGGTATATGTTTTGCCTGAGATAGGGGTGAAGAACGTTACCGTTTTCAGATGTGAACCTGCTAGAGAGCTTGCCTTTGAACTTGTCATGCTCGCCTTCAACTTTGTCCACTCTCAGGCCCGATAAATTGTTGGAGACGATCTCGATCTCTCTACAAGACCTCCTGAACCCAATTTCTGAACTCTCCCAATAGAAAAATGGTTCGAGTTGGTGCCCAGCTCTGGAGCTGTGGGCACGAAACCAATTTATCTGCTCTTTCACTTCTCCAGTTCCAACACCATATATGCTACACCTCGTTCAGAGATGTCAATGCTCAAGCGTTAGGAGTTGGGCATGCGTTGTTGATGATGCTGGCCATGAGATCATTAACATCCAAATGAGGTAAACAGAACTCAAACAAGCAAAGGCATAAACTAAATGAAATAAAATAATCTGCTGATCTCTGAGTTGAGAATTCAGCCACAAACTCACTTGCAATACTGGGTTTTGTTGGCCTTCTGGCATCATGATTCTCATTCGTTTTTAAGAATTCCCTTGAAACTCTACATGCACTTGCTTGTCTGAAATTTTGCTGTAAATCTCAGGGATTCAATATCTGCAGAGACGAGAAACAATGACTTTAGCAAATGGGACTTGATTGGTACGACTGCATCTGGTGAAACATTTGTGCTGGCATTGTACTCTAAAACAGGATGGTTATTGACGAACTCCAGCGGGTTGTTTCAGCTTCAAAGGAACTTCAATGAAAATGAAAGCATATTGGAGCTCACAGGTAGTCGAAAAGTGTACATATATGGCCCCCAGCCTAATTTTAAATAGTTAGAGCGAATACAGTAGTTGCTGACAATCAATTATCCATTCCATCCGCTATGAATTACAGATGTCCTTTGTCATATTCTATCAAGAGCTCTTCTGCATTCTTGCTCCAGGTGATTATTTTTCCAGGTAGAGAACTGGAATATGAGGTAAGAACCCCTGAGAAGCAGAAAATTCAGTAAAATCTCATGATGGCTGTTGAATTCTCTGAGGAGAATCCTTACAGAAGGGCTGTAGCTTCACTAAAATTGGAATCTGGTTCTCTTAAGTACATAATTGTTTTATAAAAGCCGCTTAAAACAAATATTAACATGATAATATCTTTATTTGGCGAACAGATCAATGAAAATTGGCTATTGCTGCCTGGAAATCTAGTTGCTTTTCTGCTTTCATCCGGTACTTCGTTTACAAATTGGGTGGCTGAAAAAGGTAAGTGATCCCAAATTGAATGGAAAATACGACAGAGTCTGACACCAATGGCAGAAATCTAGTGATTGGGGGTTTCTGTGTAATGTGTTCTGCATGTGTTGTTGGTAGTGCAAATTTTGTAGGCAAGGTGATGGAGGATGAAAATAAAGATGGATCTGTTGGTGATAATGAAAATGTGAAGAGCGGTTATTTTTGTCCCCGCGGTGGGTATGGTAGTTGCAGTGGCTGTAACGGTGGTTGTAGAGATACCTACGACTTTAGGCAGTGAATAGCACCGCTGGCATAGATACCTAATGTTGCACCAACCGAGCAACTCTGAAGGAAGTGTTGAAGACTACAACAGAAATATGAGGAAGATGAAGAGTGCATTTTCTAGTCCTTATGGAGGGTGCAGTAAATGTCATGGCAGTTGCAGAGGCGGCTCCCCCTGATGTGTCACCAGCCATAAGAATGTGCTAATTGCAGTTGAAGATCACACCATTGGCAAATTAGTGCAGTAATCTAAATGAACTATTGAATGCTTGCTTCCGTATGCTTATTATGTTGTAATGATTAAACTATCTATAATAGTGTGTTGCTTCATGCAATTGCGTCCACAAGCTTGTTAACTAGCTACAATTGCTTCCACAAGCTTATTAACTAGCTACAATCTATCGTTTTGTACTCTCTTTCACAATAAGCTTCATTTGCTATAATCCTATCTAACAATCATCATAACTTGGAAAGGGTAAAAGTAACTGGGTACTAGTCTCACATTTGAACAATGAGAATGAGGTTGGACAAACAGGTAGAAGTTTCACCAGCGTCTCAAATTTAAAATAAGGTTCTGAAAACTGAGAGAAGTTTCAGATTACACTCATTATAAAATTCACCCATCTCTTTAAACCATACTTCATGATTTTCAACCTGTCTTTCCAATTTCCCATAGGAATTCCCTGGTCTAACCTTGAAATGGGTCAGCGGCTGATGTTTCCATGAACAAATACTAGCTTAAATAAACAGAAAGAGTTGACAGGTAGCACACTGCACATGTAATACAGTCTGCCAAATCAACAAAGGCAGGTTTTTCAAAGCAGATGCCTACGCATGTGCACATAACAAAAAGTCAAGGCATCATTGACAACACGCAATGGCAATCCCAAGAGTAGCACTGTTATCTTTTCAAAATATATCCTTTTAAATAAATAAACAGAATAAACAACAATGCACCCAGTCATCAACTCTCTCCAAATTCAAACAGCAATGGAGATTTGGACAAAACAACATGGGAATTGTTTAATACTTAACAGGATTAACAATCATTCTCAGATTCCCGGTTAGGAACAAGCTAATAAAATAATAATCCAATTTACAATCTTAATAACAATTAGCATTTTTACACAACAAACGATGCCAAGCCAACAGAATAACAAATCAACATTCACCAAAATCCATATTATATTTCATTCTTATTTAACAATTAAGTAATTGTAAAAACAAAAACAATATTATAATACTAATTACTGAAATCACACAGAACTTGTACGAGGAGTCGTCGCATTTACCACAACCTTACCCTCTTGATTCAAAGCTCCACCACCTTGCCTACCATCCACTGCCACCGCCTGGTACTGAGCGACTGCCCCTGCAGCTGGTGCTGCTGTAGCCGTTGTGGTGTAGTACACCTGCCTACCTGCACCATCATAACCCACCTGTACAACCCCAATCCCTTCACTATAACCACCCACTTTAGCCTGCTGCTGAATTGAGGGCGGCGCAGGGGCAGGCGCTGGGACCACATTGTACATAGGCTGTTCCTGTACCACCCTTTGCACTCCGTAATAGGCCGGTCCAGCTGGTTCCGTAACTGGCCGCAATGCCTGCGCTGAATACATGCCAGTGGCCGGAGCAGAAGGTAAGATATAAACTGGCTGCTCTGTCTGATAACTGCCAGCTGCCATCTGCCGCTCCTGTAAATAGGCAGTTGGAATTGACATTTGCATCGGCATCGGGATGGCCCCTGGCGGTGGCGCCATTTTCTCTGCAATAAGCTTCTGTCCAGCGTAACTCATCCTAGGGTTTTGGTTAACTATTTCCTGAGAATTGACACCACTAATGTTCAATCTCTGTAGTTCTTGCCTTTGGATCTCCAGTACGGGATCTCCAATCAGATGACGATCCTCCGACCCGCAATAGGATCCGGCTGTCGCGTCCTTCCCAACTACCCCCGGAATCGTAGGCGGCGCGGCCGTTTCGACCAATTTCGGCTTATCAAATCCGAACAAGAAATCGGGATTCTCCGCCGATAGAGCCGCTGCCGGAGGCGAAGCACCTTCTAATGTTTGGATCTGAACCGAATTTAATGCATCCACAAACCACTGCCGCTCCGATTTTGGCTCGCCAGCTGAAAAAACTGCCGACATTTTGGGATTTAACTGAAACAAGAACAGTCTCAATCTCGCCGGTTTAGTAGACGCTCGGTACAGTCGGTCGTACTCCAACATCATGTGCTCGAGATCCTCTTCGTTAGTTACGGATATCAACGCGTCAAGGTCTTCACCAGGGAGTTGGTACTTGAAGCAGACATTTTCATCGCCGTCAAGAGCAGAGAGTTTAGCCATGATGGCGCCGAACTTGATATTTCGTTCAACGGATAGAATTTTAGTGTCACCGCCAACGTAAGCGAGTTGGTTATCGTGTTGGCGGGGCTGAATTTTTCCACCATAACTGCACATGAACTTGACTTTGTAGCTGGCGAGCGGCTCGTCCCATGACTGGTTCTCGCAGTCAATTTCGCGGGAGCGTGGCGAGGAGTCACCGGAGTCAGGGTAAGAGGAGTAAGAATAGCTTTCCATCGTAGTAACCGGAGAGTCGATAACTGGATAGGGATTTGAAGCGTTAGGGTTTGCGGGAAATTAAAAGACAATCCATTTGCGAGAAAACGGCGCAGGACAGGAAGAGGGCAGAGAAATGACGGAGTTGCGTTGTGTGTAGAAGTAACGCGGATGCCGTGGGTGCGTGGGGCCAAGTTAGTGGAGTGATTAAGGGAAAATAATTATGAGGAGTTGGAAAGCAATGATTTTTATAATATTAAAACTGGATAACGTGATGTATGCTAATAATTTTGGCTCAACGTCTAGCGCTAATCGGGTCAATTATTAAAGTTTGGCTTGACAAGGAACGAAGGATTAGTTTGGAATGTGATTGATAGTTGATTTATCAATAAAACGACATAACATAACAATTAAAGAAAAATTTTAGTGGAATAAATTTTTTTATTATAATATAAATAAAATTATTTAATTAATAATTAAAAAATTATAAATTTATTTATTATTTATTATTTATGAATTATATATTAATATAATAACACTATTTTATTAAATTTTGTAATACTTTCGACACGACCACCGCGACCGCGCGCTCTTTTTTATGCGTCTGCACTTGTCACATGCTTTTTTTTTTTTTTTCCATGCCTTATCTTGAATTACTGGAAAATTAAATTTATTATATTTATTAATAAAAAATTAATTCGCTTGTCATATTATATTTGTTAATAAATTTATTCGGAGTTTACTATACATAATTAACTAAATTGTTACTTGAACAGAACAGCTAGCCAATGCAATCATAACATCCCAACGCCAATCTAACCGACACCGTTTAGTTAAAGATTAGAGCCACGGGCCTTGCGTCAATTTACATTGGATAGAGGGGAATGTGGACTGGACTCTTAAAGTTAGAGGTATATTGTCATAAAATGGGCCATTCAGTGCCCAAATGAAGCCCAAATTATGCTTCTTTGCCGTCAGCTTCTTCAACCTCCAAAATGTCTTGATCGGACAACACGAGCGAGCTCAATCGAGTCAATAACAATGGTTAAAGCCGTGGTTGGAGAGGAAACTCGGCTCAAATTAGCCGAGGATCGTCTCTCTCGATCCACTGTCCCTGCTCAGGTTCGGTTCTTCTTCTTTTTGCCCTTATTCTCTATACGATTACATAAAGCTTTCTGAATGGGGATTTTTAAAAGAAAAAATTGGTAATTGGCAGGTGGGACTGGTGATAGGTAAGCTAAGCACCACTCTAGACCGGGGCTTTGTTTTTGATTTAATTCCCACCCCGCAAAACGATGCCGGAGAGCCAGTTTGTTCAGTCGCCGAAACTACATCCAAAGACGACAAGAAAAAGGCTTCAAAATCCAAATCTCAGCCTTCTGATTCTATCTCCTTGGTCATTGATAAGGATTGGGTCACCGAACATGCGCGTCAGGTACATTTGCTTAAGTTTTCTATTTGCAAATCAACACTGATAACGGTTAGCGTTAATGTCTGCAAATGCTAATATAACTTTGCTGGTTTAGGTTTCGAGAATGCTATTGGGAGGTATAAAGGTGGTTGGTATTTATGTTTGGGCTAGTGAGAGCGCGTTCAAGAATTCTACCATCGCGCTTTGCCAGGTACAATTTATTGGTATTTCGTTTTCTCTGTTTCTCTTTTTAATCGAGGTATAACATTGACAAACTTGAGCTATTGAATGCTGTTGTTAGGAAGTAATGCTCGGGTTGTCGATAGTAAATTCTCCTCAAAATTATGGGCGATATAAACATCCGGACTACTATGAATAACTTACAATGTTTTGCTCCTAACTTGCAGACAGTAAATGGAGTTGCAAGAGCAGTGTCTTTTCCAGAGGCTGATTATGATGAAAGCCTGCTTATTCATATTTGTTATAGTCCAAGGAGGTATTTCCCTTGTACGAATCCATATATTATATTTGCTCTTGTTGTGCTCTCTTGATAGACATATTGTGTTATAGGAAGTCTGATTAAAGAGTTAACTTGTGTAGGTGGACATGTCGAAATTGCACGCTTACTTCAAATATTACTTCAAGCAGCCTAAGACCTTGTGATTTCAAAATGGGAAAGGTTTTAAATTCCCTTCAAACGTTCAAGTGCATGTACAACTTCAGTCTTAGGTAATTGCTAAAATTTTTTCTCTTTTGCAACTAAGTTTGTTGTGTGCTTAAGTTGTTGAAAATTATGTTTACTATCTCTCTCTATCCCTACATTAGTGTATGTTGTCAGTTAAATTTTTCTTTTAAGTGAAAGTTATATATTTATATTGTTTAGGTTTGGTATTGAAGCTTTCATTGTAACATCTTTAACTACTCCACATGTTTGCTTGTAACCCCTTGAGTTTTGAGTGAGCATTAATCCTTGGACTGATTGTGGTTTGATGATCTCCACATCCATGCTGTTTTCCCTGTGATCAGATATTCAATTTGGGTTCCTCTTTGAGCTTGTGGGCCTGAAACATCTTACACTTGTTATTTCTTAGATTATTGTTAGTTTGGTGCTGAAATAATCATTGAAGAGATTTGTATTAACTGCCATTATGTGTTTTTCTGTATGATTTGAGAAGCTACATTTTCTCAGATTGCCAATATGCCGTGGGGGTGAATCAAATACCCAAACATTGAGTGACATTCTTCGGCAAGCAATTACGGTCCATGCAAACGAGCTAAGAGGTGCAAAGACCGTGGTAGATGGAAATTTTGTAAGTACTTCACTTTTGGACTTTTCACCCTATTTGGTTACTGTATGCTTAATTCATATTGAGGGGAAACATAACTTATCAGTCGCTAGAAACTATTAGATATTAGTTTCTGTAATCTCATGCTAAGATTTCAAATTGGTGCTTTCAAAAAGCATTGAAGTTTCGTGGCCCTTTCACAATATATTCTATTATATTAGTCATTCCTAATAATTTCAATGAGCATTAGTTTATAATGCATTTTTTTTAATAACTTGCCCTGAGGTTTACTCTGCATTTTGTGCTTTTTTAGGTTGTTAATGATGATCCCTGTGCGTCAGATGGTTTGCATGAAGTTGAGTTCCTCCTTCCATTTTTCAATGATACTTCTGCGGGTGTGTTGGCAATTTTGTGCCATGTAATTCTTTTTGTTGCTTGAACAGTTTTGCAATTACCAACTCTAACAATTAATTGTATAATTTAAAGCATGCAGCGAGAAAGATGTCATTGGTCTTCTTGTCTTAAGTGGCTCAGTGTGTTCTTTTGCATACTTGAATTCAAAAGAACCAATTTCGCAGGCTATTTCTGAAATTAAGGTAATCAATAAAATTTCGGCTTTGCTTTTACTTCAAAATGAAAACTTATTCATGCTATACTATTTCACATGCATTTGCAAAAGCTGTACTAATGGGTTCCAGATGCAAGATATAATGTAAACTTGTACTCTATCAACTTCGTTTTCTATTGGGTATATCAAATACCTAGAATAATCAAGGAATTCAATTATGATTGATACACCACATCTTAGCAAAGGCTAGCTTGATATTCATTTGCAGAGAAAAATAATGTCTGCTAATCTTGTTCTTGTTAATTCTCATGGTTGTCCATGTCTTACTCAATAATGGGTGGCTTTTCTCTGCCCAGGGTGATATCATCAGGAGTCTGCTAAGTAGATTAGATATTATCTGTGATGAGGCTGATGAAGATCTGGCTCCAAATGACAACATTGGCAACGAAGCAAACAACGAGAAACCTGTTTCCAAACTTGTCCTGCAATTGCTGAGGTGTTTTAGCTGCAATGTTAATTTATTGTTGTTTTATTTTAGTTGAGCACATGTACAAACATTCCATAGTCCATATATTGTCACTGGCATTGCATATAGGATTTCCTGCAACTTTTTTGAAGTCTCTTTTTGGGAGCTTCCTTAAAGTTTCATACAACTTGACTGTTTCTTACATCCGGGGCATGCTTTTGTTACTGAATAACCTGTGGGCTCTGTGTAGGTTTTGTAAAGCACAAGGTTGTAAATTGTCTTTATTGATAATCAATACTGATCACTTTTTTACTATTCAATTGAAATCAGGAAAACGTGCAGTCTTTCATTTCCTCGAAGAGTCTTTGTGCCTTGGTTGGTGGATGCATATATCTGTGACTACTTGCAACCATCTGAAACACTTGAGGTTTGTATTTCTGACTCAAGGATAAGAACTTTTTTTTTTTTAGTTTCTTTAAACAGAAGAAACAGATCTCTCTCTCTCTCTCTCTCTCTCTCTCTCTCTATATATATATATATATATATTTTTTAACATAATCTCGATCACTTGCTTCATTTGATGGTAGAGACGAAAGCAAGAGCAGTTTGTCTTGTATAAAAGGCATCTGTTTCTGTCATTCCTGCATGTATGAATGCCTAGGATTTTTAAAAGATATGTGTTATCTAGTTCAAAAATAAATTGAAAGATGATTTGTTTTTTTTTTTTACTTTCTTTTATGTTACATAATGCAAACCAAAATCTACCTCAACTGCAATGTGAGTGAGATTTGATTCTACGATCTTATTAGTTGTTATAACTAGTACGCATTTAGTACTTAGCTATTGAGAAAATTAATTTTAAGATGAATGAGCAAAGATGTAGTTTACTAATTGCTTTAGATACTTGATGATTTGTGTTTTATATGCTTTGTTAGGTTCTTAAAGAACATTGTGTTGAATTGATGTCTATGGAAGCTCCCGCTGACTCCTTGTCAATTTTGGAAGCTGAAGTAGAAGCCCCCGCGGTGATCAGTAAATCCTTTTGGGATGTAGCAGTCCCCTTCAATTCAGGATCTAGCTCGTCCGCTGAGAGCAAAGGAATCGACACAAAAAAGGATAACAGCAAAATCCAAGCAAGTACAGCTAATTTCAACATTATGGCAGCTGTGTTTTTCCTATTCCTTTCTGTTCTGATAGGATTCATGTTTGTTGTTTGGAAACCCTAGCTCACTAAGCAAAGTCTTGCCAATGAACTGTGTGGTTAAAATTTTTTTTAGTCCGGCAAAATCAACTAAATTTCATTGTTTTTTGTCTTATAAATATTTTTGAATAGGCGGAGTACACACACTGTACACTGACTTCAGTTAAATTTTATTATCTTCAATCGTAACAATTGACAAAGAGCAGACTGTTATTCCTCATTGAATGGACGACGTGCACACTACACATTGGAAGAAATGACCTCGTTTCTGTTAACACTTGCTTGTATTATCATTCAAGTCCTCGGTGCAGAATCCTTCCTTCCTTGAGCAGTAGTACGTGCTTGTGGCATTATGCTTTCATGCACAAACCAACATGGCCAATTAATTGGATACTTCCTCCTTGGAAAGAGTCTCTTTCGCAACGTCGCTTGTAGGAAGACTAATCACAGTAGAAATATTTCCGGGATTACAGGACCTTGTCGTGCTGCGGATTTCGAGAACGATTATATATATAAAAAAAAAAAATGGGGGGGGGGGGGGGGGGTGGGGGGGGGGGAAATTGAGCATTTATAGAGCATTTATACTATAAATACGTGTTATGTATTGCCCACCTCCTGTCGACAATGACTACCGACCGAATCTCACAATTGGCAAACCTAAAACACAGATTACAGGCACGGTTCAACTCAGAAATAGGAAAAAGAGAATTTCATGTGTTGCAATTGACCTGTAGCTGTAATGGAATGGCAACTGAATAAACCAACAAAGTGATACTGACCGTGGGCATAGTTCACTGTCCAGGGATGATTGACAGTCATTCATAAGTGCATTTAGAGTATGCTGCAAGAATATGCCATGGCTGACAATTGCTATCTCCTTCTCTGGCCGAGTCCACAACCTGTAGAAATGGAGACCTCTCTATGTTAACGCTAATGCCATCCTGATTCTAGACTTGGGTTATATTTTTATAGGTCAAAGGAAAAATGAAAGCCAAGTCACCATTTTAGAAACTCCATTCCCCTTGCTACAACTTCTTCAAATGGCTCTCTAGTGTCAGCTTTCCACAAATTGTCATCTTCAGTTTCTATCTGAACAATAACTAAGACAATCATAAGACAAACTTCCCGATATGATGACAAATATTATTCAATTATTATTGAATTCTGTGGGTGATGATGACTGAGATACTTGCCAATTCAAAGTCAACTGCAGGGAAAAGAGACTGATACTCGCTGATGCTTCTTCTCTTATCACATGGATGAACCCCCTGCATCCAAAATATGCATTAAAACCTCAATAAACCGCACCTTTTTTTTTTTCTTTTTTTCACAGTTGGCTTGTTATATGTGGTGGGCTAATTTACAGTTTCAGCATTTCATCAAACATACCAAACGTTCTCGACATAGCTCGACTGCTACAATCGGTGGGCAATTAACACTTGATGTTGCAATATTCTGGTGACCAACTTTTCCCACACTTGCAATCAAAGATGGGTTTACATCCAACCCATTTGCATCACTTTCACTTCCGAAAACTCCAGCTGCAGTTTGCAAAGCTCTGCGACACAACCATTAGAAAACAATGTCTAAAAATTGACATTGACAAATGTACAGCGTTCTTTCTTTTTTTCTAAGGCATCAAACAAAACTTAATTGATACCTTAACATAGGGGAAGTGATGACTAAATCAATTTTTTTGGTAAGTCCACTTGCTTGAACTTGTTTACGCAAACTATTAACCTGTTACAGAATCTCAGAAGTCATTTAAAATTCTTCTGTAACAATGAGAACTAAAATAACAATGCCAGAGAATATACGCAAATGCAACAATAAAAAGTTATATTCGAGAAAATTTCTAAAGAATGATAAGTTGTCATTAGTTACCTGCTGCCAGCCAAGAGGGGAAAGTTGTGCATCAAAAAGCTCTTGAGATAATAATGCATGGGCATCATTTGCTCCTTTTACATTGTGAATCCCTTCTCCATGCCTTACCTGGAAATAATAGCTAGTTCAACAAAATTCCTTCGACAACAACGAGATCCAAACTTGATGTGCTTTGAACTATTGAAGTGTTTGGTAATACCAACTTCTAATAAAAATTAGCCTGTTTTACTCTCACATGCACCCTTAGGCTTCATTTGAAATTCCAGTATTTCTTTGGTATTTTGAAAGCATAATTAAAAATATGCGTGGTTATGAAATCTATTTATTTTTTCAATTATATTTGACATTTAATATTTTCATTGCATAACTAAAAACCATGACACCTCAATACCAAATAGAACGGTGATTTAATATGATGTATTAAACACCAATTTTTATATATGATGACTCTAATAACTTAGAAAAGATAACGAAAGTACAAACCAGGTGAAGAATTTTGCAATGTTGCAATGGATATAAATGCTTAGCTGTAGGGGAATCCATATCTGCAAATGATACAACTGAGAAACAATACATAGAGAGCAAGCGAACAAACGTAAACACAAAAGTAAAATAACTGCAGGTTTGATATGCTGCTTAATGATGAAGAATATGCAAGTAATCTTGTGTTTAATTTACAGAATTGTCATGTAATATATAGGCTAATGGGTATGCTTTTCAAATTCGGTTCTCTATGCCACTTTTACCAGAATTTGAAGATGAAAGTAGTCTTCAAAGTGGAAAGGTAGGTATAATGGAATACACCCCACGAATGAACTGTAAATTCTATCTTTCATATCATAAAAAATTGGCCCTACAACACAAGGAAATCATAAAACCATAGGCCATAGAATTTTCCAAATTCATGATCATATAGCTTTGAAAGTGGCGTAATTTTCGCCACCCAGCATTTATGCCATGAAGCAGCCGCCTAACAAGGTAAAAGAAATTTCAGGGAAAGAATTGGAGATAGCGTACCCGAGAGAGGAGAAACAAAGAAAGTGTTTCCCCGACACAAAGAAGCAAAGACATTCATATTCTGCTAACGATTTAGAAAGCAATATAGAGACGTAGAGGTCGGGACATGGATAATGTGCTTAGATTATCTGGTGTGCACCGTATCATACATTTATTAAGTTTGCAAAATCATTTATTGACTTGTCTTTGCAGACCTTTAGACAAAAACGTGGATATGCATTGGACGACAACTTCAGAGAAACTGCTATGAAAGCGTCCGCCTCCTTCTATGACGTTACATAAATTTGATCCTTTCAAGCACACTATTCGTTTTTATATATATAAAAGTTCTGATTTTTTTTAAGTAATTATAAATACATTGGAAATCAATTAAGGTCAATGGTAGTTATGGTGTAAGTTGGGGAGGAATCTTCTTCAAAATGCTCTTGTTTAGGAGCTTCCACAATGGATGATTAATGGAAAGAGAATTCGTGCAGAGACAGAGAAGATTTTATAATCATGAAAAGACCAGCTGTCTGTACATGCTCGTGCATGGAAATTCCAAAGTTCATAAATATCCTGAAGCTGCGTGGAAAAAGCATTTGGCTTGACCGAATGCATGTCCTTTTCTAAAAATCTTTGCTTTTTAAGGTCTTGCACTTTGTCCTGTCTTTGTGTTGGCTACTCAAGACGAAAGAATGCTGTAATTGCTGTTTCTTGAACTATTCAGTATTACGATCGTTTTTCAGAAAAGGTTGCTTGTAATCCAACATCATAAACGTTTGAGAATTATGAATAGTGATGAACTATTGCATTGTAAATGAAGAGTGTGACATGTTATTAATCAATGGATACACAAATCCTTATGGTAAAGAACAAAAATAAAACAAATTAATGAATGAAAAGAATAAGAATCAATGGTAAGATCATCCTTGAGTTCGCAGGTTCCAAGATGAAGCCTGGCCCAGGAATTTATCCCTTGGTGCTAGTTGCAGAGGAGTCTCATTCCATCAGGCTGCAAATTTGACAAAACGAAGTAAAATTAGACAATGAATTAAGCGTTGATTTGGAATAGTGTATAGTAGGATGGAACAATTTGAATGCTCACCCTTTGTTAACGATGACAATTGAACGAAGCTCGCAATTGTTGAAGCTGCAACACAGAGATCAAAAACAACTTTTGAATATTAGTCTTAACCAGAATAAACATTAATCCAAAGCAGCCATAGACTATTCAACTTGGAAAGTAGTGTAGGTGGTTTGGTCAAGGAATAGCCGCCTAAATCCAGATTGGCTGAATATCAATGGCAAAATTACGAGGGAATTTGAACACTGCTTACCGTCTGCATAAATCGGTTTTCACTGACGGATTAGAATCATTTTCTAGGACATACAGTATATGCTGCAACACAACACCGTGGCTGACAATTGCAATCTCCTTTTCTGGCCGAGTCCACAACCTGGAAACAAACAAATATAGGGAAGGGGTAAACGGAAACCATCGATCAATGTCTTAAATTCTTATAATAGCTTTTGAAAGAATACTGCAATGAAATACCATTTCATGAACTCTATTCCCCTAGCTGCAATTTCTTCATAAGGCTCTCTAGGCGCATCAGGGTACCACAGATCATCTTCTTCACTTTCCATCTGCAGAATATGTAAAGTTAACTGACAATTCGTATATAGTATGAACCTGTAAGTAACACTTGAGAGAGATGGGCAACCCAATTACCTGCGAAAAGTCAATTGCAGGGAAGAGAGACTTGCATTCACTGACAGTTCTCCTCTTATCACATGGACGAAGTCCCTGAAGTAATTAAGTACCAAGAACAAGCATAGTTAATGAGAAGAAATTATTACAGAATTATTACTTGATGCAATTAGCTTGCAGGCTTCGTTAAAATTAGTTACTAGACATACCAAACGATCTCGACAAAGCTCATGAGCTACAATCGGTGGACAATTGAAAGAACCTGTGCTCATTACTGGGGATTCATCTGCACCATCTATGGGTTCGAATTCGCTGCCAAAAACTCCAGCTGCTGTTTGCATCGTCCTGCATTAATAAAAGAAATGCAATACTATTAAACTAAATTTACACTATATTACATAAAATACAAATGTCCATAGCTTTGTTTGTGCAACAGAATGTCTGCTACACAGTCAATAATTGATTAATACATACCTTAACAGAGGGGAAGTGACGACCAATTCTATCCTATTTATCAGCCTGCTTGCATGAACATACTCACGAAGATCACCTACCTGCATTTCAGAATTAAAACCACCAAGCCATGTTATATACAGTTCTTGAGATTGAGGAGAAAATCAACTAATTAATTTGTACAGACCTGCTGCCAGCCCAGTTGTGAGATTGGACAATCAAATAGGTCATAAGACAACAATGCATCAATGTTCTTCTCTGCCTCTACATTGTGAACCCCTTGTGCATGCCTCACCTATTAATATGACCCATAACATTAAACCAAATGGGAACCCTGATGGCTCTGAATTTAGTAAATTGTTAAACTCTAAGTACATCTGTACAAACCATGTGAAGAATTTTGCAGTTGTTTGGTGAATACAGGAACTGAGCTTGAGCGGTAACCATTTCTGCAAACCCATACCAGAGATCAATCAGTATGCAGCAAGCATTCAAATATTAGATCAATTCTACTACCATATACGATCACTTGGATCTACTTAACATGTGTTATAATACTATTTTCAACAAGTGTCGTCTGTGTTTCCCAAAAACACTTCGCAACCAGTCATTTTCTTAACAGTGATTCTTTTGTATTTTCCAAACTCCTAATAAAAGGGTATTTAGAAAAAAAAAAAAAAACAACGATATATACACAACACAAGCATTTGTCATATTTACCTGAGAAAATATGAAGGAAAACAATCAAATGCGGGGGCTCTTGGCCGAGAAAAAGAAGTAAAAACAAGTCGCAGTGAACTTCTGAAAATGTTTTACAGGAGAATGATGGAGGGAGAGAAACAACAATGCCTGTATATATAGAAAGCTAACTCGTCCCAAATGAACCGTGAAATGGGTGGGTTTACTTTGATTCTTTAGTTTGATCGATTACGTATTTCAAGGATCAAATTCCCGAGACCTGGTAAGAAATTTCTAAAACCGCGTCTAATTTTTCCTTCATGCAACCCAGACACCGTTCTACGTAGTCAAGTTTTATATTAATACCAAAATTTCTTCCTTGGGAGTTACATCATTTTTTGGTTTGAACAGAAATACTGAGCGAAAGAAATTTCCGTTATTAACAGTCCGTTGGACCTTGAACTTGAATTTCAGATGACTTTTCCATGCAATTACGTAGACGGAACGAAGGAAAGAAAATGCTAGGTAACTATTAAAACCCAGGCACACGAATAAACGATGCACGACTACTTGTATAACACAGTGCTTTTGTATATATACATGGTCATTCTTCAATGCAGCTGTCCTTACGCATACTTGTCATAGCTCTTGGCAATTCGTCTCCCAATTGCGACAATTTAAATCACAAATGATCAAGAATATATTCACATTTTGTGAAAGACATGTTCGGACTATATAAATTATAAATGTTGAATATATAATTAAGAGAAAGTACAGAGCGAAAGCTAATATAATAAAATTATTTAATTAAAAAATTTATTTTTTAATATTAAATGATAAAAATAAAAAATATATATAAATTTTTATCGTTGCACTGATTGAACGATAAGACTTTTCTTTAATTTTTTCATTTTCTGTCAATAAATAAATTTGTCTTGTTTTATTGATTAAATAGTCTTATCACGTTAACTATATTAAATGAATTTCTTTTATTTTATTGATTAGACAGTACTACTATATTAACTATGCTAACGTAATAGAATAATCTCATTTAGAATTTTTTCATAAACAATGATATAATAAAATGAACATACAAATAAGTTAGAAAATGACGATGAACAGGGGTGAGTATATCAGGGTTTGATTCTAATTTCACTTGAAATTGAAACTTACTCTAAATAAAATTGATTTCTAAAATTTAGAACTAGAACCTACCATATTTAATAAAATATCTTATTTTTTTAACCTCAATTTAGTTCTAATTTCGGTTTCAGTTTTGATTTTAAAATAAGGTATTTTATTTATTAATTATTTTATTTTTATTCATTTAGCAAAACTTATAATGTAAGGATCCATTTAAGTATCAATTATAAGTATTCACTTAAGTTATAAATTTAATTCGATAAAAAAATTACAAATAAAATTAATGATATTAAATTATAAAAGTAATAAAATACATGAACAAAAAATTTAATTTTTAAAATTGAATGAAGAAAAAAAATAAGTTATCAAAGAGAATTATATAACACATTACGAAAAAGGAGATTAAATTTTTTCATAAATTATAAAATTATTTTTAAGAAATATTATATTATTATTCAAGTTAATATAACACATCACAAAAAAATTTAATTTTTTTATAATAGTAAAATTATATATCTAATAAATTATACTATATATTTATTTATTATAATTATTAATTTGTTGGATAATTTTAAAATAGACATATGTAAAATACGATTTTATTAAATTATTATATAAAAAATATAATAAATTAAGTTAAATAAAGATTATTAACACATTTATTAATTCTTTCTTACTAACTCAATAGTTAAAGTTTATTTTATTTAATAAATTATTTACTGAATCATATATGAATATATTTTACGTAATATTTATATTTATATAAATTCAACAATAAAATTTAACAACATGTACTGTACTTAAGATAAAAATATTTATTTAAATATAGTAAAAAATTTATTTTTTATAATTTTAATAAAAAAATTTAAATATTATCGTTTTATTAATTAAATAATTTATATTTACGATAAATTACTTTAAATATAATAATTTATGAATAAAGTTTGCACTTCAAGTGTGTGGCACAATCCTAAGAGACATACATATGCAACTAGAGGTCCGGTGATTGGTTTTTGATTTATTTACAAGTAAATTCTTTGTTATGTAATACCGGAACCAAATCGACCGATTCAGCTTCACAAGATTTCGAGTTCACCCGAAACCTATGCTCACCTCTAATAACAAATATAAAATGATAACCACCAAGATGTAAGCATTTCAAAAGCTGAAATTCTTCAGTTTAACATATGAATCGATTTTATCCATCTTGCAAAGAATTGGCTCCTAGAAGTTCTCTAACAGCCATGACATCTTCAGTTTCCTACTTAGAGAAAGAATCTTGACAATGTCTAACAGAGCTTGCAAGCTCAACAAATTGCGGTAAAGGTTTTTTGGTATAAAGGGGATATAACAATCTCGGTGATTGACTTGAAATTATTGATGTCATATTCAGATTCCAGTTCAACCATAATATCGCCACAGACTATAGTTACTAAGATGTTTTTTGCTCCGAATGCTTCTCGGCAGCAACATTGCTTGGAAGATCAAGACCACTTGGAATCTTTCCAGGGTAGTTCGTAGTTGGAGAATCTAAGCCCAGCTTACTGCAGAGCAGAAAGAAAAATTTTAAAAAATTTATTCATTTTTCAATAAGACGAACCCAAGCGAATCAGAGTGCATATGCTGGCCATTGAATTCACGGGAAATTATATTCTTAACATGCTCACCTTCTATCAACAATAATCATTGAGCGAAGTTCACAATTAGCAAAGCTGCAAACAGATTACAGAAGGCATATTAGCATGTTATCCATGCCAAATCAACAAATATTTATGTTAGTGAAATATGTTTAATATCTGCCGGAAATTCAAGGTTTCCCTATTAGTCATTTTTCAGCGGGTAACAGGCATGGAGAATAAACATTGAAGAGGTTGGTCAAGCTCCTCAGGAGACTTGAACCTGGGACAGGACCATTCAATTTTACTACTCGTATCACTAATTTAACATAAAAACAGTACCTCGGAAGAATAGTTACAGACGGTAATTGAACAAAAGCTAACATTATGAGTCAACTAGATTGACATAGAATTATTCAAAACCATGAATGAGACACTTAGAGCTGAATAGACAACAGGTATAGAATTAAAGCAAAAAAAGTAATTTTCAGCTTCCAGTCTTAAGAAATGATCCAGCAATTTCAAAACAATATGTTGAAGAAAGAGGTTATCAAGAAATGGTTCAAAAAATAATTTCAAAATGCATCAAAGTGGGGGATTGGAAGAAGAGAGGAGAGCCAGAAACCAAGTAGCTTAAAATTGCATCAAAGCATGAAGCCCAACCACTTACAAAAATGTTCAATAAAAGTTTTTCAAGAAAATATCTAGTAACCCACATTTCAAGCTTCGGTGACAAATGACACTGAACAAATGAAGGTAGCACTTACTGTGTGCATATTTCACTCTTTATAGAAGGATGGCAATCATTTCCGAAAGCACTCAGGGTATGATATAAGAATCCACTGTGAGTGACAACAGCAATGTTGCTCTCTTTTCGTGTCCATAACCTGGACCAATTGAAATGGTAAAGGTGAGTAAATTTTCAGGAATAGATTGAGATGATACATATGCAATAGCTAATTACCAAAGTGCATTATATGCCTACATATGTTAAAAGAGACAACAAGTACAGGGAAAAACGCAAAAACCATGTGATGTCCAGAGCAATCAAAGGGAAGCATTTATGATTCCAGCAGAATTAAGTTATCTAAGTTCCTCTTTATTAGTGGCATTTAATGTTACAACTTGTAATCACATGATAAAGTTACTTTGCCTTTATTTTAAATAGATTCAAGATGAAGATAAAAAGACAAAGTGCAAACACGAAGGTATTGTGAATGCTCTTTTAAACACAATGAAATAATTTTTCACATGGAAAAACCACATGACAACCATTTCACATAAAACGAAATAGTAGTAAATTCAATTTACTGCAGGAAAACATCTCAAAGACTTTAAGCCCAGACTAGTACATGAAAACCCATAACAGACCATTATTCACTTGGAAAAACCAGACAAAATAGTAGCATATTCAATTTACTGCAAAACATCTCAAAGCCAGAAATCATTTAATTATAAGCCCAGACTAGCGCATGAAAGCCCATTACAGACCTCATCAGTCAGTTTTCAGTAGCTCCCCTGCTGCTGCATACACGTTTTTCTCAGGGTCAGGCTACTTTAATTTTTATCAATAGCTTTAGCTAATTTCAGGCATATACACCAATGCTCCATCTTGATCACATAAATTTTCAGTTCTTAGTTATTTACTCATGTTGGTCAAAAGTCAAAAATCTGACACAGAGGCAAACAGGAAGTCACCAGTTTATGAACTCCATTCCCCTCCTGGCAACTTCTTCATCGGGCTCTCTGACATCAGTTGTCCACAAAATGTCCTCATCACTTTCTATCTAATATATATTTGAAACAAAGAAACTATTAATCAAACTATGCTTAATTTGAGACTAAAACCATGCGTTCAATAGTCAGCAGAAAAATTCCATTCATTACTGCTCATCAGCAAAAGAAAAAAAAAAACTATTGACAAATTACTTGCCAGTGAAAAATCGATAGCAGGAAAAAGAGGCCGATACTCGCTGATGCTTCTTCTCTTATCACATGGATGAACTCCCTGCAGTGAAAGATAGAAGAGAAGAAAAACAAAAATTTCAAAAGATAAATCAGCTTTTACTTTTTAACTTTTCAATCAAGTAAGAATAGGAAGAAAGACCAGCAGTATGTCCCAATTCCAAAATTGTTTTTAAGCTTATATTTCGTGGTCCTACAGGCATGGAAAAGACAGACCCTCCTAAATATACTCTTCATTTGACTTGAAATTTCCTTGATTCAAAGAATCGTGAAAAATAAATACAAAAAAACCAACAATGTTCCACATTTTAGTCTTCACACTCAATCAGAGCATCTTAACAGCACTCTCTAACAAGAACAGAGTTTTTCTTTTATTCTCATTTTCTTCAGGTGAAGAGAGTAAGAACAGATTCAAGACAAGTGTTTTATGCTATATGACAATAAGTTATGTGCAAAACATACCAAGTGTTCTCGACAAAGCTCAACTGCTATAAATGGTGGAGAATTTAAACTTGAGATCGCAGAACGGTTACTGTTCCCTGCATTAGCCACCATCAGTGGAGGTGCAACTATCCCATCAGCATATCCTGCACCACCGAAGACTCCTACTGCTGTTTGCATGGTCCTACAATCCAAATGATGGAATTTGTAACCCAATGTATATGATTACATGAACAATGATGAAAAGTATGCAATAATTTAAGCCAAATATGTTGTTAAATTACAATGCAATAACTAAAAATATGCAAACATGAAAACATCGTATTGCAAAGTACTACCTTAACAAAGGGGAAGTGATGACCAACTCAATTTTCTTAGCAAGCCCAGTTTCTTGAACATGCTTGTGCAGATTATCAACCTGTCATCGTACATAAAATAATAATAAAGCATTACTCTTCAATTAAGAAACAAAATACATCAAACAGAAATATGCATGGGAACAGATTCTGGGTACAACTTTCTGAAGCAAATTCTAGGGGACAATTGCTAGACCAAACTTGCCATTGAGGACCAAGCCAGAGTATGACTTTAAAATTATAAAAACTCAGAAAAATTTTGAGATAAATGATTCCCTTTGTGCTCAAACACATAAATGTTTCCCAACAGAATACCATTACAAATAACATTCTATTTTTTTAAATGAAAATTATCAACAAGATGTATGAGATAAAAAATGATAATCAAAAAACATTTAATTGGTAACTACCTGCTGCCAGCCAAGTGGGGTAAGCTGTGCATCAAAAAGATCATAAGATAAGTAGTTATCGTGGTTCTTTTCTCCTTCAACATTATGAATACCCTGAGCATGTCTCACCTGTACTCAAATTTTAACAAACCCATTATGCTTTCCCAATTGCAAATCTCAACAGTACTAACAGGAAAACAAATATGAAGTTGACACCAACCAGGTGAATAGTTTTACATCGGTGAAGTGGGTACAGACTTGTACTAGCTGTAGCATCCATAGTGTCTGCATATAAACAAGATGAACAAATTCAAAATTACAACAAATTACGACAAGCAATGCAACGGCATAAGAGTGAAAAGTGATTAAAGCCTCATAAAAGTGCTGTGAGTTCAAAGCTTACTAGTTCCAGTGAACAAGCAACTAGATCCCAACTGGGACACGGAACCCAGATCAAACCCGTGACATACAAAAATCAGTAAAAGCAATGCAAACAGAACAATGGCCGCAACATAATAAAATCATTACCATTTTACACAAACATTTTAAGCATAAAATGACCAAAACTAAAGCTTGTAGCTAAAATCCATCAAACAAAACAAACCCAATAGTTCCCATATTAAAGAAAGAAAAAAACAAACACATTCAGGACAAAACAAATTTCACCTGAAACAGAAGAGCGGCAAAGTACAGAAACCCGGTTACGAAGGAGAGAGAAGTGTCTAAGCCCAGTAAGCGTTGAGTTGTTCTGGCTCGGAAAACTTGAAATGGCAGTAAAAGGAACAATTGAAAGTAAATCTGGAACAGTATTTAATGATAAAACAGCCATGGTTTTTGTTTATTTAATTTATATTGTTGAAGCCAATGCCCCAAGCCAGCCAGCCACCCACTGGGGTGGATTCGGTTCGGTCCCTGGAAAAACGTTAAGAGTTGAGTTCCGTTTTTGTTGGCGTAATATCCTCAGCATATGCTATTGTTTTAGCCAAGAAATCAATGGCCCAATTTTAACAATAGGCAAGGATGGGAAAAAAGGTCAGAGTCCATTCATTGACCATCCTGAAAGACCAAATTCTAACGCCCACTTGGCATCGGTCCTGCTTTACGTCTCCAACTTTTGCTCTTCTTCTTCCGTAACCTACAAGTACGCTATCATTGTGGGTCGGTCGGTTCGATGCCTTAATATTTTTGCCCCATGAAATGGAAGTGCACACGTGGCTGGAGATGAAAGGATGATGAATTATAGCAAACATCAAACAAATTTTATATTTCAACAGGTTGGTTTAAAATGTGTACTTATTTTCTATAGGATGACGATGGCGATTTGTTAGTTGGGTCGGCCGATGGATTAGTCCAAGATGTCTGTAGTTTCGGAAAGCAAGGCTTGGCTTATTGGTTTATGGGCTCATCTGAAATTAGCCGGAGTTTGGACAGTGAGTTATTCTAAATACTTCCTTCTAAATTTTGTATTACACCCATTTTCCTGCCATTTAAGGGTTGTTCCTTGTTTGCAAGAGGCGTGGACTTAGAATACTAGATAGGTGGGGTTAGAATTGTTCTTGGACAATAACATCCTTGGAGACAAAATAATATTGTCAAATCACACACATCATGTTAGCATGTTGGAACATAGAGATGGTGTAAGGGCTGGACCGAGTTTCATAAAAGCTCTGTTCAGAGTTTAGGTCGTGCTGAATGATTAAATATTTAAATTATTAAATAAATATTTTTAAATTATTAAAAAAAAAAATTTTGCCAGATAATTCAAGTCCGACATATTTCGAGTAGAATTGAATTTATGGATCGTGTTTAGTTTTATTGTTTTACACGAGATCAACCCGATTTGATCCGCCTCACAAATCTTCATGGATCTCACTTTCATGAGCCAGCACCGTCCATTTCCAACTCTACAGCATTGGACGGTAGTATGCTAATTCCACTAATTGATGCATTTTGCCTTCTCCTTACCCAAGTGTTAATCGGTGGTTGAGTTCTTATCGTGCATGGGTAACCGCGAGGTCAAATTCTTTACATTCTGTAAGTATAAAGCAGCCGTAAACTTCCGAGTGTTAGTGAGTTAGTTTGGGTGTTATACAGGTGGATTGCCATTGTTAGAATATTAGGTAAGATGATGATGATCTGTCTCTCGAAGTTACCAGTAGATGAGGGAGATGAGCAGTACCTAGCTAGTACTACACTGTATACCTAAGGACATCTAATTCTTCAAGGCAGTTTTCTCTCTTTTGTAATCCCCACATAATATAGAATGAGCGTACCAAAACCATTCATATACATTCATTGCGCGTGGTTTCTTTAATTCCTCCAGGGCAGTTTCCAAACCTGCAGAGGACTCGAAAACAACATGGGGTTTTAGACAAATTGGCTGTCTTCCTCTAACTTTCTTCCGAAATGGAAATTGCCTACAATTTGAGGGTTAGGTATATTAATAAAAGGAAGATAACTAAACCTCTTTCAGGTCATTCAATGAATGCTGCTTTCTGTACATCTAATGCTGATCAAGGTGTAAAATATACCATTTATGTGGCCCGATGGGTGGTAAATACTTAACCATTTAACTTCTGAAATACTTGTTTCTCAATTGTGTATATGGATTATTAGCCATTTCTCTTCAGATTAAGGCAATATCAACTCTTACTTACGCAACAGGAGAAAGAAAGAAGACAGAAGAAAACAAGAGGACAGTCGTTGTACTGCAAACACTATTCAGTTTAATTCAAACATTCGATTCGCCAATGCAGTTTCCATCTAGATTGGCTAAACAATTGTTTGAAATATTCAGTCGGCAACAGTAGAAAGATACTACAATCTTTAGCATTTGAAAAATCTGCATTCTGCTGATAAAACAAATCAATGCTTCAGTCAACAAATATTTCTTGCCAAGCCAACTTGATGCCTCTCCAATTAATCGGGACACAAACAACAGCTAATAACATAAAGAGTCAACCCATGTAAAGCAAGTTGAACACGTCTCATCAGTGACTTTTTTTAAGTTTGTTTATGCACAGACATTAAACGCCAGCAAGTTCTAAGTTTCTGCACTGCAAATTGGTCAGCAGAATGAAAAATATATTTTCCAGCTGGTTCCGCGAACTAAATTATGTGTATTAATTAATCAACCTGAATCTTTGATTGATTTTGTAGTTAACTTTTGTCTTTTAAGATGTCTTCCACCTGTTATTTGACTAGATTTAGGATCGATACATGAAGACAATGTCAATAACTCTGGAAACGAATAAGACAGTCTTAAATGAGACAGACATATTATATTATATGTCTATTCATTCAACCATAACTCATCAGATACTTCGTATACTTTGAAATTAATCAATTATGACAATATTTAGAACAATACAAAATAATAATTATATATAAGACTTCAGAAATCTTATCTATTATTAAGTAGGATTGGATTTCACACTCGCATTGGCCAGTTGTGCCGGATAAATTTATGGTGCATATCTAGGAGTTGGATCCCGGTGCTCTTGATTCTATTTGAAATTTAATTTTGAAGACAACTGGTACCGCAATAATATTGTTTCTATCTATTAAATTAAGTTTGTTGTTGTATAAATGTATAAGGAGCAAGAAACAGCATGTCTTTCAAACGATCAAATGAAAGGTATAAGATGATTACTTGTCTTTCTTTTCAATCGTCATTTGCGGCATCAATCTTTGACGAGACAAAGGTTAGATCTGATTATAGTGTGATTTCCAAGCACGAAACTTAATACTAGAACAAATTTGTTCAGAATTTTCACGAAGGAGATCCTTAAATTTGGACACATTAATTACCGTTAGATTGTTAATGGAGTTAATTATCATTGAGGAGACCGCGACTGGTCTTCAAGAATATTAGGCTGTGGAAAAACAACCATAAGTTTCTAACAAAGTATTTGAACGACTACCAGATCGTGCTTAACTTGGCGTCGGAAGTCTAATAGATATGTTGTGGCTTGCAAAAGACACAGCGTTCTTTGCTGCTACATAAGCGGATGAGATCATAACACAACTCTGTATATTATTGCCTGGGTACATGAGCAATAAACTATGTAATTAGTAGGTATAACAAAGATCTGCTATATGTATATATATAATGATAGGTATATAAATATGTTGATCATCACGCGATACAGTTGTAAGGTTGAAGACCCACCGCCGCTGAGGCTGATCTAGGGTCAGTAGTCAACATATATAGAGTGAATGATCTCGTACGTATTAACCGATTATTTCAGTAATCTTGATGATAGATCTTACGTTTTGTAGTTCTGCGGTTTCACCGTCCACACAATAACGATAATTGTTTAATGGAATTTATGGCTGAAAATGAGGATGAGATCAATCCATTATGGTTTTTGTGGACAGTGAGATCCCTTACTTGATTCTTTCTCATTAACTTGCTTGTGAACTATAATGAAATAGCCATGGCCTTCAAAACTTTTCACTTCATATGTAGCTTTTCGAGTTGCATTAATTTGCCACTATAATTCAATCAAGTCTGGTATGCTCCTTTTGTTTGCCTGTTCTGCCTGCCATGTCCTCACTCTTATCAGGTAGCTAGACTTAAATTCAGCGTTCGTCGGCCGACTTTGACCCCACAAACTGAGATTTTTCAAAAGAATACAAAATTTTATTTAGGACTAACTGCCCTATATGACAAGGAAATGGAGTGCGACAATGAAAGAACTCGTATACATGCATGCATTTGTCATAGGGCAATAATATGACAATTTGGGAGAAACTGGAACACCATATTAACAAATCGATCATCATGTTATTTCGTTTTATTCAAATCTAAATTTAGCCAGTAAGCCAGAGATGCGTGCGGTATACTATCAGTTATAGAATAACCCATTTTGTTAAATCATTGTAAGTATAATGATTTGATTAATTAGCTATGTTATATTTGCCTTAGTTTCCGACCCTTTTTTTTTTTTTGGTGCAATAGCTGTAATGCTTGAGCATGAAAGTGTACGAGCAACAAAACTCAGCGGCGACATCAGATTTACTGGCATGTGATATATTATATATATATATATATATATATGAACACATCTTTTGATGAATGGTTGTGATTTGTGGGGTTAGCCTCGTTTTCTTGCGAAGAAAAGACTCGTGATGAGCGTCACCTTTTAGACTCTAATAATGGTTGCCTTTTCCTGCAACTACATGAAAGACGTATACAAAATGCCAATACAAAATATAGAACTGACCTTTACGGGACGAATAGAAGCAGAAGCAGATGCAGCAGAAAAAAAAAAATATAGTAGTTAAATACTTCCACTCAGAACATGTACACACGAGTCTTTCAGAAGCAAAGCCAAAAGACGATCTACTCGTCAACAACAAAGGCTGTTTTTTGACACTGTGGCAAACAGTAATAGCTAGCGGTAGCAGTGAATGCTATTGGACCCCTACTCTTTGATGGACACAAGCAAGCAAGCAAGCAAACAAACAAAACAAAATAATAGCAGACAAAAAAGGAGAAACAGCGAAGAGATAACGAGAGAGAAAAGGAAAAGGAAATGGGTGGTTTTGACAAGAGAGCTAAAAACCCTAATAAGATATTGTGGGCTGTCAAATTGTATTAAGATAAAAGAGAGAATGAGAGCGAAAGTAGGGTTTGTGAAACCGCTTGGTGTCGGGGTGTTGGGGAGAAACTGCCCGCGGTTTTCTCACACCACGATTTGCCCTGTGCTTCTCGTGGTGGTTGTCATTGTCATAAATATATTGTCAATTGTCGATTGTCTTGTTATATGAATTCCTCTAATCTCTTCTCAATACCAAGATAAATCTCTTCTTAATATTGGAAAAACCCATCGGTTTCTTCGTTTCAAATATATTTTATCAAATTAAATATTAATAATATCCACGATACAAAACACAACAGTATATTATATTATTTTAAAAAATTTAAAATTTAAAAATATTAATAATATAGATTGAGTAACGGCGCGTGCGTATATATATATATATATATATATATTAATTTAATAATAAATTTAAATTTTATAAAAAAATAATATTAATTAAAATAATACTAATATTAATAAATAATAAATTAAAATTAAAATATAAATAATACCGGTTGAGATGATATTAAATTAAATTACGACAATAACACATCAATAAATTTAAAATTTAAAATTTTAAAGATGGGTACAAGATAGCATAAACAATTATTAAACGACAAATTTTAATTACAAAATATCAATTCTATCCGTTCACACAATTTGCTTTAAGAAAAGTCCAATCTTTATGTTCATTCACCTACAGTAGTTTAGACTCGCACAGCATGTAAGTGTATCTTAAATTCAAAGAGGCAATATCAACAAAATGCACATGGCATTCTTTCATTGTAACCTTCTTTGATCCGAAACTTTTTGATTTTTACGGATGCAATGCTATAACTCATCGCTTCGGTTATGTGGGTACTGTAATCGGGGCAAGTTTCTTGATCGCCATCACTGATCGCAGCTCGCAATTACTTCTAATAGATTCTGTTCAAGATGACACTTGAAAGGCTATGCAAAAGCCACATCCACTTACATCGAAATTCACATGCCCAACCCAAGATCAAAATGCATTATTCTCCTTGACATTCGTGCTTTCCTTCGAATACCCCAATCTCATTTGGCCTTTGATAGTTACTTTGACGAGAGAATCCTCCAAATCCAAACCCACCATGTCACACCAATACCTGGAAGACACAGCATGTTACATTCCAGACAGAATAACCTGTTAATTCTTTTAAACATTCATTTCATGGCCCTTTATAATACAATTTTCTTCCTATAATTATTACATTCTTAAATAATTATCGTGGATCATCATTATTAATGTTGCATCATTCGATACATAGAAGAGCCACTAGCTGGCTGCTAATTGGAGAAACGGAGGCAATCATGCCATAGAAACAAGAATGTGGAATTCTCCAAAACTTTTACCTTAGAAACTTGCACCTAATCATTTCTACTTTAGAATTTCAAAGCTTTACGTTTGAAGTTTTCTCCAAATCATTGCCTCTTTATGAGAATAGAAGGATTTCTTACTTTCTTTTCTTGCTGAATTTCGTTTTTCATTATGAATGGTAGGTGTTTGTTACTCCGTCGATAGAGAGCACGAGCAGCTACTGTTGCATTAGGTAATAGTAGACCGATTAACCCACGTGTCTGGAACTTTTTTCATGTTATTTTGGCTTGATTATGTTATTCCTGAAGCATGTGGCTCAGATTCTTTGTTTCTTGGGTTTTGGGTTCACAAGAATGACATTACACTTTTATAAACGCCTGGGTAATTAAAAGTACTTATACCTCCCACTTTACAATTTGTTCTTGTACGTATAGGCAATGCTGTTGTCTGTTGGCAATGGTGGGTTCCTATTTCCAAACAAATAAAAAACCAGAAACCAACATTGCAACATGAAAGTTACCCATCCCGTTTTATCATAAACGACAAGGAGATTGTCCATCACAAGACCACAATGAGGAATATAATATAGAAGCCTATGCATAGAAATTAGTTTGGAACACACTAAATTTCCTTTGTTCAGTCATGTCAACGATTGTAGAGTACAGACTTGCAGAAAGCTACAGATAAATATACTTAGAGCACGCAAAAAAATTACGTACACAGCATATAACTAATTACGTGTCCCTTCCTAATTCCCTATTTTTCAATTGTTAACTTAGGCGGGTGAGGTGAGAAGACACACATGCCAATGGCATCATCCCTCAGTTCCAAACTAGAACAATATGATAATGAAATAAGCTAGCTGCGCTAGGCTGTGGAGTTAATTTACATAATCAAATGCTTAAAAGATAATTGATATCAAAGGACAGAAAATTCCAAGTGGAGGAATAAGAAAAGTGGGGAAAGAACAAAAGAGGCCCACCAACTCATTAGAAATTGTGAGCTCAGTTATTGGACCCAACTCCGGAAAGCAATTCTTTCAGTGAGAGAAAGGGATGGGGGGTTTTTGTTTGTGTTTTCTGTCGATAGCCTAAAATTAATAAATAAAAATTGCAAGAAGCTTTTAAGCATACAAAGAACCTGACATGACGCTAAGACCAACCCCCTTGGGTTTCAGACGATATGTGGGTCAAAATTTTTCAGGGTAACAACAATTTTAATATTAAGTTTGATTGATTGCAGAGATTTCGGTGAAAAGGACAGGAAATTGCCCTTTCCTCTCACGGATAAGAGAAGAAAATACAGGCAGATTACATTTGAATCTTAGGCTCCAAAATACAACATAATACATACTGTAATCCTGAATTTTATTATTAATTAATAGCCTTTTCATTCTTGCTCCTATATATTCTTCCACTTGGTGCAACTTCTTCTGCTCAAGGCATTGCCTGCACTTAGCAATTTAACTTCCTTGGAAGAGAGAGAGAGAGAGAGATGGAGTTTAGTGAGCATGGTTTCTTAGAGGAAATGTTAGCTCTAAGAAGAGACACTTGGGATACTTTCCCTACAGAAATGAATCAGATTTTCTCTGGTAGTAGTAATTGGAATTATGATTGTTTTAATGGAAACCCAGCTACCATTCTTCCGAATTCTTTCTGTGAAAGTTTCTCTGGACCAAATGAACAATACTTCAACGACAACTTCAATGAAGTCTATTGTCCTTTTGGTGATGAATTTTCAGCACCACAGCTTACAGATTCATCGATGAATACACTTGACACGCCGCCATTTCCGATTCAGGAAGAGATTCTCTTGTCTATGATGGAAGATGAAGAGCCTACTTTACTTGCTGAAGATTTTCAGAATTTAGAGATGCAAACTGCTTGCAAAGTTGAGCAAATTCATGAGTCTCCAGAATTACCTGTTTTTAACATGGGACCTTGTCTGGAAAGAAAGAATAGAAGCAAGAAGTTGGACGGGCAACCATCAAAGAATCTAATGGCTGAGAGAAGGCGAAGGAAGAGGTTAAATGACAGGCTTTCAATGCTGAGATCAATAGTTCCAAAGATAAGCAAGGTAAAATAATGAACTCCCATTGTTGATTATCTGAACTTTTGTACATGGTGTAAGCTAATTTGGTCTGATTTCACCCTGTTTCTGCTGACAGATGGACAGAACATCCATACTTGCAGACACAATAAACTACATGAAAGAGCTGCTAGAGAAAATCAATAACTTGCAGCAAGAAATTGAAGGAGATTCAAATCATTTGGACACAAGTATTTTCAAGGATGTGAAGCCAAATGAAACTTTCGTGAGAAATTCACCTAAGGTATGAGCTCTACACTGCTCAGTAAACCACTAAAATGAGCGAAACTCGGATAAGTTATTCGAAATTTGGTTTTGTGACTTAAATTCCTGTACATGTTATGTGTTTTGCAGTTTGAAGTGGACAGAAGAAATACGGACACCCGGATTGAGATTTGCTGTGCAGGGAAGCCAGGATTATTGCTATCAACAGTAAAAACCCTGGAATCATTAGGCCTTGAGATTCAACAGTGTGTTGTTAGCTGCTTCAATGACTTTTCAATGCAAGCTTCTTGCGCAGAGGTACAAATTCTCTGTCCAACTTCATCAACATATCCTTTATGGTTGCTTTATCTAGCCCAATTAAGCAACGACTAGTTTGCACTGATTCATTCTTGCCATGATTATAGGAAATGGAGCAGAGAGCAGTATTAAGTTCTGAAGACATAAAGCAGGCATTGTTTAGAAATGAAGGTTATGGAGGAAGATGTCTGTAGAGATAGTTTTCCTGATCTCTGTAATTTCACTGAGTTTTTTACATGGAGAGATTGTAATGATTTTTTGTTTCTCTTTTAAATTGTCAAATAAGCAATGTCTACTTCTCAGGACAATATATTGTCTGATATAATTGGAGATGTTTATGATTGCAAAAATGCTCTGTTTTCCCCACATGGTACACTTATTGGGAAGCTTATCCAAGTAGAATTCTTAATGCTATGCTTAATGGGTCATTGAAATTTCTTTAGACCTAAAGATTAGCCAATGGGCACTTGCCGACTCTTAAACTTGTAGAGTATACTTGGAAACGTAATTATAAAAGGGAGACATGCCGCAGAAAGTTAAAAGACAATCATTTTACCTTTTGTTTACATGATTCGTCGTTTATTCACACCATTATCATAAAGCTACGATTCATCAATTATTGTTTTTCTCGACACAATCGGGTAAATACCATCGAAAAATATAAGACTACTTCTTGCTACTGCAAAATGGTAACACATAGATACGCGCGCGCGCATGGGACTCCATAGTATTGAGGGTTTACCAATCAGAAGTTCAATCTGCAAATTTCACGACAGTGTCTGGACTTGTCGTCATACAGTAAAAAAGATTTCTCATCAACCCAAAAGGCTACCGGGTGTGAAACAAATATATTTTTTTAAGCTCAATAATATTCGTTGTGCTCAACATGTTAATTGCTGCATCATTTTGTTTTCAGAAAACAGATTTATAACTTTCCTTCGCATTTGTTTTTGACTATGTCTCCTGAAATTGACAACTTGGCATCAAGCATACGAAAATCAGAAAACAGAAACCAGTTGGGTCCGGCAATGAAATGTTGCAAGCACAAGATAAAGAACAACCCAATAAGAGAACGATGCAACGTCCCTACAACCAAAAAGAAAACATCGTCCGAAAGACAAATAAGCGCATACTGTTCTGCAAAGGAATTAAAAACTTTACATGCATACAATGCCAAATGCATAATTCAATTATTATGCTTCCATCATAAAGCTTACTAATAATTCTTCGGCGACTCAATTCAGCGCTGTATTGCTCAAAGACCAAGCTGAAGTCCGCATAATACACCGGCTTTTTGGTGTAATTGTTAAATCAATCGGTCTTGTCATGTGTTGCTTTTGATGTTTTTAATTTTATTTATGCTTTCAGTGACATGATCCTGAACTCACTTTGCCATCTTTTAATACGGGAGTCTTTTAAAGAGGCCTGACTTTTTGGAAAAGCAGAATTATGCATCTATAATTATTCTGCATAGAGCTCCCATCACGAAGAAGCCGAGACATTTCCGAACAGTTGCTGCGAAGATGCGCGGATCGTTCTTTTCGTACGCATAATTCTACCTTTCCAGGGTCCACTGCAATGAAAAATGTTTTGGTATTTCTGAGCATCCAGAAAATATGTTTCCTTAGACTTTCAAAGCTCTTCTTGCATACTTTAAGCTCTTTTTGCATACTCGCATTTGTGGATGCAAGCCCAATGGAGCAAACAAAAGGTTGGACCTTTTGTTGAGATCCAATTCAAGAATCGATATGAAATTTTTTAGAACAATTTTATCACGGAGAGCGTATTAGTCTGTGCTTCGAAAGAAAGCAACATCAGTGTATATAGATCAGCCCCCAACGGGCAATTTTCGTGGTGTCTATTAGGTAATGAAATCATAATCTTTTCCACTTGTTTAGAAAGTGGAATTAGAAGCAGCCGAATTGATAGATAATTACTTGTATATTGAAATGACCAGGACCTAATATTTGGAATCAATGCACTTCATTTATTGGAAAAAGCTTGATGCTACATGCACTGTCAGACATCATCCATATTATCTTGAATCGGATAAGCCCATATATGATACTACCTATACACAGCATAACACATCATCTCCAAGGTGGAAAATCCTATTCATGCAGGATATAATATTTGCCTAGAGGACCCCCAAAGTATCCCTTTAAGCACCCATTTGATATTTGTACTAATTGATCATGAAAAATGTTTGGAAACCTGAGATGGGTATTATACTAATTTGCTTATTGCTTCCAGAAAATTAATTACCATGTGATGATGTAGAAGAAATAGCCATGCAGTTTAAGCCGTGTGTGTGTGTGTGTGTGTGTGTCCGTGGCTGCATATTTCTCTTTGATTGGAAGAATTTCCGCGAAGAACTTTATAAGCACCCATGCTCACCACCATGATTACATGACAGAATGATTACAAAGCTGAAAGGAAGGCGATAATTATTAACTGAGAAACGCATTTAATTAGAAGTCACAACATAATGAAAGAGTAAGAGTTTTACTTGCAGTGGTGGGTTCATTTCGAGTCATCATCAAGCATCAATAATATACACAAGAGGAACAGAATTAGGCTAAAATTGCTCTGCAGTAGTTTAGAGTGGACTTGATATGCAAAGTTGAAATCACACACAAAACACACCGGACGTTTAAATGGTGAAAGCATCAAAGCTCGATGCAAGTAGGACCTGCCAACTCTTCTTCCGTACTACACTAGAATTGTACGTGTAATAAATGCATTCCACCCAAGAAGTCACTAAAAATATTCCATAAATTGAGCGCAACAACCCCACGACACTACCAGCAAAGCTATGGTGTACTCCATTTGATCGTTTGCCAATTTAATTCATGTAGGATTAAGTTCATTTCAGATAAATGATGGAAGAAAGCTCTCTGGCTAGCTAAGAAGGGTACACCAGAATAGAAATTAATAATGGAGAATGAAGACGTATTATCAGCTGCTCGCCCATCCGTAAGTTTCCCTCTTGGTTTAGCTCTTCTTTTGATGCTGTTATTTTGCATGAGTCGCTTTCTGACTTCTTGTTGCCTTCACTGGGACAAAAATCGATCCTTCATTCTACCTTCTGCTGAAGATTAGGATCACGATGATTGTATTCAAACGAATATCCATAACCACATACACCAGAAATCTTCACCTCTACGTTTGCTAAGTATATCTCTCGGTGATCTCTCTCTTAATTATAAGTTTAATTTTAACTCACAGGCAAAGATCATAAGACGAAGAAGAACTTACATGTTTTTTAAAACAAGTTTGGTATATGTAATCCGTAACGGAAGATTATCATTTCTGAAAGAAGAATTCTGGCTCGATCAATGTTGTAATATTTGCTTTATATAGCAGACATCAAAGCAAAAACAAGGGGAAAGCAAGCTAGTATCGATGCCAGGGGATCAGGTTCCGAAGTTTGTAGCATTGGCATGTCCATGCAAGCCTTGGACAGTGGAGAAGCTCAAAGTGATTGTTCACAAGATTCCTACTTAATAATGAAATAGATTGAATTCCACCGCCCCCTGGATTGGCAGGCTGTAGCTTTTACAACAAATGCCAGAATACAAACGGCATACATTTAGACAAATCAGTCTTTAACCATCTTAACTAGAACTCAGATATCCCATTATCAAAACATGTTTTATTATTTTCCATATAATTTAGAAAGAAGATAAAAGAAATGGTACATTTGTCTTATTTAAAATTATACAAGGCATAATGCAAATCTCCACCTTGTAATTCTACGTTAAATTAACCATTAACCTTAGTTGTTTTGGCATAAGGTTGTATTTTTTCCTCGTAATTATAAAAAAGCAACGTAAAAGACACATATCTCCAAAAGCATAACAATTTTCTCATCTCCTTCCCCGTTTCTTTTTCTCATTTCTCTTCCATAAACTGAAGTTTCAAGCAATCTTAGGTTCCAGGCTATCTGTTATGGCTGGAAAAAAGAAATCAATTTTAAAATTCAAACTCTATCTCTGTGCTCTCTTTTTAGAATTCAAGTAGAACAAGAAAATTATAGTCTATGAAAATTATAGGGTGTTGCTTTCACTGCCCCATGATTCACTTCAAACCGTTTGCGTGCAGGCATGCAGACTCGGGACGGGCTTGCGACAAGGTCTACCCGTGACCTCATCGGCCTGCTCAAATTGTCAACAAATTGAAGGCCAACGGTCCCTTCTTTGGCTGACCCACTATTTTGACCAAAACTAAATTTCAATCCTAAACTGTCAATATCGTCAAGCTAATGTCCGGACGGCCTCCGGTTTTCCGAGGCAAAATCCCATAGTATCTGTTCTTAAATAAATCAACCGACACTCATTACTCACTCTGAGCTGCGGGTTACAGACGAAGAGTGCAGGCCAAAGTTCTGAGCCTGGGCCGGTTTCCGCTAATGGAAAAAGAACCATTGCAAGGCCCAATTAATGGAACGATGACGTGTAAATGACGTGGCGAAGGATTATAATGATGACGGAATATGCGGATGCGGTATGTGCTTGTACATGATGCTCCATGGTTACATTTATGTATGGATCAAGGGCAAAGCGTGCATTGGTGGCGGCATTTAATGCAAATATCTCACCCCTTCCCTTATAAAACACATACAAATATCTCAATAATCTCTCCCCCACGTATCACATCAACGCGCGTGCATCACTGTAAGTAGAACTCCATTTTATTTAGAGGTCCGTGACATACAAACGGGAGTGCTATCGCGTGCGAAAAGGGCATAAGTTGCATGTCGTGTTCTGCACCCGGCAAACCCAAACTAAAAGCGGCTTTCTTGTCCCCCCAGCGAATCATATCTGTTCGTTCTGTTTTTCTCTGTCCCCTCTAAATCCCACCCCGTACTTAATGCTCTCTACGTAACCTACGCTCTAATCCTCTCCCCAATTATCAATGAAATTCCTTTTCTACCCCTACTGAGTGCAATTAGCGGACCCCATGTAAGGGTCTTACAAAAGCAGGCGATAGAAGTGCGTGGGACCCAATTACGGGTCATATCACGTGGTAGAAGAGGGGGGGGGGGGGGGGGGGGGGGGGGGGGGGGGGGGTTGTCTTGGTCGCATTTGTGGCATTAAGTTAGTAATTTTGCATGTGACATGGGGCAAGGGAGGAAAGGAATCTCGATGTTAAAATAGGAGAGCAATGAGTGGATTAATTGAAAATTTCGTTATAATTGGCTAAACAGGACTTGCGTCTTCAAATGAGTAGAGAAATTCGAAAGAGAGTAAGCCGCTTGGTATTTGGCAATTGGAGGGCATCATCATTGCCATGTACATGCGATAAAATCCTTTTTCAAAAAAGTCAAATGCAGTCGGCTTAGTTGGGGGTAAAATTGTCTTTTCACATTTGGGATTTCCGCATTCTCATGTGGGAATGGGAATCGCTGCCCAAAAAGTTTAGGACATCTTAACGAATCTTATCGGCGCTTAAACTTGATTGGCAAATGCGACATTGAAGGGCAGTGATTGTGACACGTCATAGATTTATTTGATGGAGCCCTCCCATTAAATGACAACTTTGCCACTGACAGGGCACGGTCGATAGACATATCAATTGTGTCAGACACAGACATATAATTCTAATGGTACATGTAATCCGTGCTTAATCCGCGATGGCCATGACATGATTACCTGTGGCCTAGTAACTTTGCAAATGTTCCACAGCTTATATTTCAACCCCTGGCCACTTCATAGAGTAGGCTGTTAAGCGTTCAAGACATCCGTAACTCTTCACAAGTAAATAAGCAACTAAGCGAGGGACAAAAAGGGAAAAGAAAAAAAAGATTGGAGTTCAGATAACATGGAAACTAGAAAGTTGACCCATTGAAGCATAGAAGCTGAAGCTAATCAGATAAGTACCAAGTACATCTCGATAGGGACAACGTGGATCGTTTGATTAACTTTACCACTGTTGTAAAAAGTCACGGTCCCACCATCACCCAGTTCACTTTTTTTTGATAAATTGCTGCGAAGATCAACGGCTGAAATTCCACAATCAGGGACAAGCGTTACCATCCTCGATCGTTCGGCGGACTATAAAGCGAAGAGAATATTAAATTAAATAAATTCTGAAAAATATAGTTTTTATAAGAAGGAAAAGAAGGGACTCATTTTTTGAAGCGTTATATTTTAATGCATAGAGTTTCACATCGGACGGCAAGTAAGCTTTTGTTACTTTCTGCCAAATGGAGGGTCCTTAGCTCTCTCTCTCTCTTAACTCTTCTCTTCTCTGCATATCGATTCTCTTCTTCTTCTTCTTTTTTCTGCTTGAGATAGTGATCCGTTAAACTGAGCAGGTAAGTCTATTTCACTTCCTGTCTTGCTAACCCCTCATCACTGAGTTACTTGTTTTCTTTTGTTCGTCATCTGTTTTGGTGGATTTGTTACTGGTTTGGTTCTTTCATCTCTTTATTGTTTTTGCTTCATGCTTTGTGCTTTGTTTACTCGCTGCTGTTTGACTATTGAGGAAACAGGAAGGGAAGAAAATGTGTAAATGTTCGGGGTTATGTAAGTCGTTGTTACTTGTCAGTCTTCGCACAGTGGATGAACCGGGCATGAGTAGAGGTTTTAATTTTTCGTTGTCTGAAATATGTTCTGTATTTTTCTTCTCGGGATTTTTTTTTTTTAATTTTCTCGCACTTTCCCAGAATCTAGTTACCATTCTGGCTTATGCATATTTGGTTATTTTGCTTTTGGGGCTTGGGAAATGCGTTTGTTGTTTGGATTTTTGCATGCATTTATTTTTATTATCATTACTGGTTGCAGTTACTTGTAGTTCAAACCCTGTTCCCGAATCTAATTTTAGTAAAGTGTTAATTTTTCCGTTACTTGCGTTTAAACTTTCTATCTAGTCCAAACTTATATGCCTCTTAATTTAATCATGATACCTTTCTAAGCTAGGGTTTGACTTTCATAGCGTCAATAATCTATATTTGTATGGATATTTTATGAATTTCATACTCTTTGTTGTTATTAATCAGCTAACTTCTGATTGCTTTGAACCCTACGGTGATTTTTTCGAAACATATTTAGATGTGTATTTGATTATGTTTTGAGGTGTTTCTAAGCAAACTAGGAATTAGTAAGAAACTTACATATGCTTCAACTACTTACTACTCTTTGAGCTGATGGATCTGTTAACTTTGTACCAGTAGTCCCTGTTTTGATCTTTTTCTCCTTTTAGCATAACAGACAGCATAAATTATGATTTAAGGAATGCTTGATTATATTAGGAAAACTTTTGCCACTAATCATTCGTTTGATGGATGTTGAATTGATTGCTTAACAAGAATAGCCAGCTGTTATTAAATATATATCTCTTAGAAAGTATAAGAGTCAAATGTTTACATTGGAGAAATAGTGAAAAAGAACCTATTTCTCTTTATATCTCTATTGTTTTTTTTTTCTAAATTTTCTCGGTGTTTGTGTTTTGGATTCACTGAAGATCCTAGCAGCCGTAGATTTTGCAGGGTTTATGAATTCTGAAGAACCTTTTATTTTTATGTTAACCAGGTTGTAAAGAACTGCATATTCCTGTTCTAAAATTTTGATGTCTCCACCATTGCTTGGTGTTGGGGAGGAGAGATGTTCGGGAAATGTCAATTTACTGGCTTCTCAGTCTTCCATGGATAGTTTATGCCACAACAGCTCAGAATTTAAAGAGCATAACTACATGGGATTATCAGACTGTTCTTCTGTGGACAGCTCAGTCGTCTCCAGTGTTTCCAGTGAGAGCAAGACTAGTTTGAATCTCAAGGCTACAGAGTTGAGGCTTGGGCTTCCTGGATCCCAGTCTCCACAGGGAGATTCAGAACTTTCCCTATTAAACTCTTCACAACTTGATGAGAAGCCACTGTTCCCCTTGCATCCGACAAATGATAGTAAGTACCCATCACAGAAGAATGTTGTTTCTGGTAACAAAAGGGGGTTCTCTGATGCCATGGATGGATTCTCAAAGGTAAAACTACCACATCAGCTGATGTAGATTGAAAGTTTTTTCTCTAGTGGTGTCTAACTTGAAAATTACCTGATCTCTGGTGCAGGGGAAGTATATTTCTAATTCTGAACTATTGTCACCCAGGGCTGCCCCGAACTTGGGGCTGAAGCCAGGTTCTATGCTAGAGAACCTTGGGGCTCAACCAGCCAAATTAAAAGAGATAACAGGTCCAAAGGCAGTGCTGGAAAGGCCTCATGCTGCTGATGAAACCAGGACTGATTGTAATAGTTCTGAAAATAATAATAGCAATGCGCCTGCTACCAAGTAAGTGTAAAGTAGGCTTTGTGATGAATAGGACGTGATTATGGTAGTAAAATCATCAATCTTCTTCATTTGATGGCAGGGCACAGGTTGTGGGTTGGCCACCAATCAGATCTTTTAGGAAGAATTCATTGGCTACCACTTCTAAGAACAATAATGAAGTAGATGGAAAGGCAGGCCCTGGTGCTCTGTTTGTCAAGGTAAGCATGGATGGTGCCCCTTATTTAAGAAAAGTGGACTTGAAAAATTACTCTAAATATCAGGAGCTTTCTTCTGCCCTTGAGAAGATGTTCAGTTGTTTTACCATTGGTGAGTTCTCTTTAACTTTTTATTTAAATTGAGATTTCGGTCAGTGGATGATGATGATATATATATATGTGACACAAGCTGAGTGGATATTTCTTTAAAGATATGCATTCTGGTTTGCATGGATCCAGTGACTGCTGTTTTCATCTGATGTCAGGCCAATATGGATCTCATGGAGCTCTGGGAAGGGAGATGCTGAGTGAGAGCAAGCTGAAGGATCTCCTGCATGGTTCAGAATATGTCCTCACTTATGAAGATAAAGATGGGGACTGGATGCTTGTGGGTGATGTCCCCTGGGAGTAAGTTCTAACTCCTTTTATGTTTTGTGTGTTGCTTGTTTTCTTCCAGCCAGATGCATGAATGACTTTACTTGTCATTCACACTGAGCCTATTTGAAATCTCGAGTAGTTATTGTACAACCGTGTTATTTTCAAATGAGAAATGGTCCAGATATGGTAGTACGGAAGAGATTTAAGAAGTTTGAACACAATTGTGAAGCTGAAAGAAGCACCAGTGCTATTATTTATAGGTATTAGAATGTTTGAGTATGATATGAATTTGCCAAATGTATTAAGCATGGCAGTGGATCACGCCTGAGGGATCATAATCTATTGTGTTAAACCCCGGTTATGATTTAGAGCTGTTTTTGTTGCATGTAAGAATAGAGTCCTTAGCAATGTCTCAATTAGGAGTATAATCTAAGGGGGTGGACATGTGCATGCTATGATATAGCTTTTTCTGTACATCAGTGGTATTTCATACATGAATATAGACAATCGAATCGCGGCAAGAAGGATGATATTTCACCATAGCTAATATTAGATAACAACAGCTATATCAGCAAAAACCTATTAGTTTTGCACCTAGATAGGTCCAAAATGAATTCACTTATTTTATGCTAAGATGCTACTCTGATTTATGGCAGACAGAATAGTCAATACTATAGTCAGAAATGACTGCTTGTTGATGTGAAGTGCAACGTTCATAGTTCAAACTTATGATGTTTGGCTTATATTATACATTGCTAGATTGATCCATGAGAATGCTTTGTAGTCTAATTCAATGCCTCGTTCTAGGATGTTTATTGATACATGCAAGAGGCTGAGGATCATGAAGAGCTCTGATGCCATTGGCCTAGGTACGTATATTACAGGGTCAATTATCTACTTAATCAAGCATGGTACTGCATGAGCTGGTTTGAATGTAAAAACCCTACAGGTTATATTTTATTGAGAAACATGCCCTTACTGCAGTAAGTGTACTTTGTAAGTTTTATAACTTGTTTGTGTTAATTTCATGCTTTGAAGAGTTCAAAAAAAAAAAAAATGGAGGCTCGATTTCAAGCCATGGGAGGGCTTGATTTCGAGCCCATAACCAGGGTTGATTTTGAGCTATGGGAATGCTGGGAATTGGATATTTAAAATAAAGAAAATAAAAATATGAATGCTAAAAAATTGAACTCAAGTCACATGAATAACAGACAATATATTCACCATTGAGGAACAATAGCTTTCCTTATATAAGTAAGGATTATTTCTATTTATCTATTGTTTAATGTAGTTTTAAATGAAATTGGTTAGCACGGAATTGTCCAACATTTGTGATAAATTGTTGATATGTCCATTATTATCTTGTGATGTCCATGGCACAACTTCTGTTGTGTCTTCTCCTATTCATGTTCATGAACTAATTATGTTTGTCTGAACTTCATTTCCTTGAGCTTATTTTTACCTGGAAATTTTGGTCTGTGCAGCGCCAAGAGCTGTGGAGAAATGCCGGAATGGAAACTAGCTGCCGGTTAACATGATTGGTGCTATCCATCCAGACGTCCTTGGAGATGACTTCCGGGGGAAGAATTCACATTATCCTAATGTTTCTCGCATGGTGATGAGTGAGATAGTGTTGGACTGGGTAGAAAATCAATCATGGGCCATCTGCTTAACTATGTGACTTTGTGTTTGATATCAATGTAAGGGATTTCATATTGTGAAAACTACTGACTTTTCTAGTATTCTATTTAAACTATAAAACTTCTAGACCTTGTATTTGGGAGTGTACCTGACCCTTAAGCTTGAATCTCTTAAGAGTCCGGACAAGTTCCTGTTCCCAACAGGTGCCTTAGTTTGTAAAGTGCATTGTTTGTGAACTACTTTGTTATGTGTGTGTTGGTGATGAACGATATTATCCATGTTATTTGCAAACCCATCTCTGTTAACTGTCTCTCCGTCTCTGCCATACTTTCCTGTTTGTCCTCTCCGAATTTGATTGCCATGCTTGTTAATTAATACATTAAACTTCAATTTGAGCTGCAAAATTCACGTGGGAAAGAACTATTTGTTGAGGTGGTTAACTGTTTTCATGGGTTGGGTTTGAAGGTTGGAACTTTTTTTTATATAGATATTGCCAGCGCTGAAGATAAGCTTGTCGGCAGGCAGTCATGTGACCAACAGTTGAAGTTGATAGGCTGCATTATTGATTGATGTGCTTGTAGCTGAATATATCATGCATGTATAGAAGTGGGGATATTTTAGCATCGTGTATACGATGTTAGGGAATCAAAAATCAAATAATGTAGCCACGGATAGAGACTGAGAGAGACAGACAGAGAGATGAGTTAGTGGGTATCATTCACTGTAGTTCCATGTAACGTGTCGATGTTCGGCTGGGCTGTGGTGTTTGTATGCTCATGTTGCACGTGGAATATTAGTATAAAAGTACCCCGCATAAGGCCGAATGATCTATCACCTGCAGTTCAATAATCCAAACTTCTCCGTTATCGGTCAACCAAAATGGATGGCTGAAAGTGAGAGAACTGAAACAGCGTGAAAATATGCATCTTCTTCATGTCTACAAGGCATATGTTAAGAATGCCTTTAAGAAAAGAAAAAAGTGAAATAGCTATTGGATTTTACAGGGGAGGATGTGAAGGATATATTGTATTTGTGGTATGGATGGGATGAAATGCCAATCCATGGCAAATAGACGTATTGACTTGTGTGGTCTAGACAATTATTTTGGTTCTGTGGTTGGTACATTAATATGGATGTACTTCACCATAAGGCTGCTCGATTCTGTGTTATCTCTTTTCTTTTTCAGTGTAAACACTACCACTATGAATCTTTGCCGATGCTTTCATGTTTTAGGATAACAATAGCCTTTTGAATGGGAATGTTGTTAATAAATGGCATTTGTTAATGATTTTTTTGACATTCTATTTGACTATTAGTATCCGTGAGAACATGTTCTCTACATTCTGTGGCTGAACGGGGACTGTTTTGTGTATGAATCCAAAGGGATTAAAACCCATGACCTGCTTCCAATATCTTTGCCCATTCCTGCAATGAATCATCTGAAAAAAAAAAAAAAAAGGAGGATACCAGACCTGCAACAATGGCATCAGATAGACAGCTGAGCTTGCAGCATATCTAGCAAGCAAGGAATGGCAAAGTTAAAAATCCCCTCCATTTGATGCTGGGAAATAAGTCAACATGAAGAGTGAAAGATTTCATTTCAAAGATTTGAGTGTTGTCAGAACTCAACACATTGGTAGTACTGTTCTACAGGATGCTTTGAATAAACTGATAAGGGGAAGAATTCGGCTTTCAAACATTGCATGTAGGACTCATTTCACAAACGAGGATAATGTGGTGGCATGTGAAGGCACATAACAAGTGTATTCTGATTTCTAATTATTTATTTCTCCTGTGCTATTCTTCATTCTATAAAGCATATGACTAGAAACTAGACTGACTTGTTAATTATTATCAGGTCCATTTGAAGTTCATGAAACAAAGGTTGATCAGACAAATTCTCCGCCTGATCACGAAATTGCTAAGTTTCCAGTATGTATTCCTATAATTAATGTTGTTGACTTTAATATCGAATGATTGTGAACAAGTAACTAATTCTATTACAATTAACAATTTTTTGTATCAACAGCCATTGCAGAATGCATATTATCAACAGTAGCTCTCCTTCGTGCCACCAGCCACTAGGCTGGCTCCAAGGCTGATGCATACAAGGTAATATATAAATATGATAGGTACTGTAGTGTAAAGAGTGAACGTCCAGGTTTACAAATGAAGATAATATATGATGCCATGCATGTGAAAGCACACAAGTGATTACCCCATATCTAATTGTTTTATTCTATAAATTATATGATGATTAGATGGGAGTTGGAATTGTTAATTGTCTTAGATTAGTTGGTATGAAAGTTCATGAAGAAAGAGATCGATTAGAGAAATATTAGGTATGGTTATGATTGTTAAATTCCCACTACCCATTTGAATAATGCATACTTTGACTCTAATAGCAGATGATTATCAATAAATAACTAAACCCATTACAAAGATACACTCAATAATCTCTCTTTTGTATCAGCTACCATTGTCATACTCAATGCATATCGTCATCCACTACGTGTTTGTTGAAAGTTCTAATCGGTCAAAATTACAACATTCCACATGACTTGTTTCTTATAATTCTGCTATATCTCTTCATGCCAAATTGGGGGCAGACTCTTGAACGTGTTAAAAAAGATGCCTAGATTCTCCCCCAAGTCTAAAGAAAACTGTTAGCAGAGTGAAGACGCAACACATAAAGCAAAATAAAGTGAGTGATACATTGAAATCAAAGGAAAAGGATGAATTATAAACTAATAACTGGCAACATCAAGAGATTTAGATTCTGTTGCATTACAACAAATGTATGGTTTTAGGTGAAAAGCAATTTCCTAGTACAACAATTTCTTCCTTTCCTTATAGAGAAGCAATATCTATCCATTAGTGCAAGATAATTTAGATTATCCTAACCTATATAGTCTTTGCATCTAACTGAGCTTGTATCATTTGAAGAGATACATAGCCCACCTCAGTTGTTTGATTTTCTAGTAATACTTTCAACCTGCTTTGAGTGTCTAGAAGATTATGACAACATGCATGATTACAGTCATCAAACTCTCAGAATCTCATATTGAATATTAACTTAATGGGCTAAAGATTATGTCATTATATGTGATTTTGCAACTGGGTTTGTTCCATTTTTCATAAAGCCATGACCTACAAACCAAACTGGCAATAAATGAAATAAAAAGTTACAGAAGCAGATGTCTGATGATATGCATTTCTGGTGATGTTTTAAACTCTGCTTTTGGCAGTGAAGTTACAGATCTGATCGCATGCATTTAGCTTTCTGATTTGTGATTTTAAGTGCGTACGTGTTCTTTGTTGCCAACTTTTCAAAAATTTGATGACCCATTTGCAAAATGTCAAGTCTCTTGTCCGGGTTCATCTTCCATTAGCCCATTGAATCAAATCGATGGCTATCATGCTTACTCATAGCCAGACAAAGCCAAAAGCGAATCTCAACCCTAGATGACAGAGTCGTTGGCACTGTCCAATCATGCAGGGATTGCCGGTTGGGTCCCACCATGGAAGAATCTCGGTGGGCCTTGCAGTGATGAAAATCATTAGGATCGAAATCAAAACTGAGTAACCAACATCAGGCCAGCTGTGGAAACTGGCGTTTTCGATCATGTGCATGCCTAACTATCATCATGCATCACCATCTTCTCCATGGTAATTTCGGGAGCATGTATAATGGTTGGTATCAATGACTTGTTAATAAACAATAATGAGAATAGCAAGTAGGAGGGTGGTTCGATGATATATATACATCTTTCTAATGAAGACCATGTTGGCGATGTAGCTTGTATTAATATAAAAGTATAGGGTTGTTATGGATTCTGGTGGTTGTACACTTCATGACATGTGTCCCCATTAATTGCAACATCTTACATCTCGCCCAACTAAACCACTTTCGTTTTCAATTAGTCTCTTCCACCTCTATTTCCTCAATTAACAATTTTCTACGTCTTAAATAGGGTAGTTTCCTTGGATTTAATTCCGTCCAATTTCATGTCAACTTAAAATTATTAATTATAATTATGAAATAATATTTATTTTAATTCAACACATTTTAAATATTAAAACTAATAAATTTTAAAATTATAAATATCATTTATATTTCTAAAATTAAAAAAATTATTTAAAAATTATTTATTTATTACGTATTAATCACAATTCAGTGTGATTAAAATATAGTAAATGAACGATAATAAAAAATAAATTTAATTAATAAGCATTGGTTCGATGATTTAAAATAAATTAAAAATATAAATTATTTTTTTATTTTATAGATTCTAAATTCAAAATCTAATTAATTTCTAAAATTTTAAAATAAGTGAATCATTAGATATTTTTTTTCTATCAAATCAAATAAAAAACAACCTTCAAACTATCAGTTTGGTTCAAAAACATCCACCCTAATCTTAATTATGTTAATGGTAGAATCTAAATTAAGAACAATACCAAGATACCCAGCTGCATGACAAGCCATGCCGTGACCACAGCATGAACGGTAAGCATGGAAAAGGGGGAATGTGGCAATTTTCTAATCCGGACGAATGACATAACCAAATCTAAGTAATCTTAATTAGAGTCGAACCATCTTAGACTAATTAAAGAGGATTTTGATTTGATGAAATGAATTGTATATACGAGCACAATGCCACATGCCACATCCCCCCCATATCATACGCCTTTGCAGAATAAGTGGTGCTTCTAGGTCAAAAAAACAAAGTGCTTTTGGGCTTTTTTTTTTTTTTTTTTTAAAAAGAGCAAATTAGTTAAGTGGTCAAATTGGCTAGCAATATCGATCATTAATTAAGAATGGCAACTTGGTAGTTAGAAAAATGATGGGATTCCTACTCTTCCCATATGGGATGTCCAGTTATGTCATGTGATTTATGGGCATTCATTTTCCTAGATTCTTAATCCTTAACTAATCTTGGTTTTTACAATTAATAATTTAATTAACCACCATATGCCATGCCCATTTTTTTTTATTGTTTTTGGTCAAGAAATTTGGTCAGGTTACTTCATTTATATTATTTTATATCTGATTATTATTAATTAAAAGCCTGTAACCAATAACTACACGATGATATATAAGTTGTCTACACACAAATGCATCTGTTGCTTCTTAAACAATTGGACATTGAGTCTCAATTAATCATACGGTCAGGCTAAAATTCAAATAAAAACTTTGGAATTTCTTTCTTGGACTAAATTGAAAAATTGGGAAGGTGACACTTGATCAATCATTATGCATTGTCCCCCTTTCAAATTAGTTTGTTTGTTCGACGAATCTTACAATAATTTATATTGGGTATGGTCCAATCCATGAATTATGAAGAGGGTTTTTAGGGCATTGGAATTATGAGCATTTGTTAGAGATGGGTCGATTACCAAATGGTAGGACCCTTTGCTCTTGGGTTTATTCCAAAATCACAAGAAAATTAATTACATTACTTATTAATTATCCTACAAATATTTTATTTTATTTTATTTTATTTATAAAAGGAGATCCAAATTATCGGAATTGAAATTGGAATTAAAAACCAAAAAAAAAAAAAACTTGGAGATTGGTACATCTTTTTCTGAGTCAACAAGTTGACTGAACAAGTAAGCGTGATGCCACGTGGATGTTTGAAAAGGGACATGATCGTGGCCATCATATGGGCATCACACGTGCTATGTTACGGCCATCGTGGCACATAAAAATTGGGCCCACATGGAGAATGTTAAAACTACCTCCGGCACAACGTTAATCTCTCTTCAATTAGCCCTAATTAGCCTCTTGAATGGGGTTAGAGAGCCCAAATTGATTAGCCAATTACAGAAATGGAAGGGAATCGAAACCATCAGTGCTTGTTGTGAGCCTTGTTAATTCGAACACGCAAAGGGAAAAGAATAAACATTAAGGAAGTAAGTAATACTAAAAGCTGCTTTTACTTTGCCTAACTTAATTAGAAAAGAAGATTAAGATTAAACGCGTTGATTAAAAAATGATTAGGTTAAGACTGGAAGTGGATGATTACCGGAGGGAGTTGACAACTGACAGATGACCAAACCCAGTTTCCTGAGTTGAGGTTTCCTATGTCTGAAAAAACGTCAGCAAAATCGGTAAACGGCGTTAAGTTGGAGTTTAAAAATGACTTAGAAAAAGGGCCCCACGTGAGAGTCGGAATTATTGACTGTCGATGATTACACTGCATTGCAGCATTGCAATTGCTCTTTCTCCTCGCTGTCAAGCTCTGCGAGAAACTGTGAATCTGATGCTCTCTCTTTTCGGGAAGGTACCCGAATTTATTACTTCGGGACTGTTGCTCGCTTTTATTAACCTATTTTCCCTCGCTCTGGTAATTAATCCACAGGCTTCCCGCAGACCCACAAGCCCAACATACCCATTTCGGTAGTTTAAAAATAACAATAATAATTACAGAAGGTGAATTTACACGGGGTAAAAAAGATGATAATAGTACAGATACAAAAACAAAAAGGGCAAGTGAATGACACTACAATACATCATGTATTAGCAGTCGATTCAATCCAATCGTGGTACCAACCTAGAGATAAATATATAAGATGACATGGGAAGGAACAGTGCCATTTCTTATAGCAAGACCCAGAAGGGGGGCCAAAAATTTAGCACGATAAAGCACAGAAATGGTAGGACACAAAACATCAGAGGCTAAAAGGGGCCTCCATCTATGTCTTTTTCATGGTCTCCGAACGACTGACAGTCCTACAAGGGCAGTGATATGGTAATTAATACACCAAGATATGCAAAGCTGTAACCCTGACATCAAGGGTTTTTTTTTTTTTTTAACTCCTAAGTAAACAAAGCCTTTTTACGTACACTATTATAGCCTGCATCCTAGGTTCCTAGTCGTTTAATTTTACGATTGCATGCATGGAAACTTGATATCATGATCTGCGGTAACTACCTATTTATAGATTGTATGCAGTCCGTACTGGAGCGGCTCTTGAGGTCCCGTATCATCATGTATTATCGATGCGAATTTATTCGACGGCTGTGGTTGACGATACAAGCAAAATCATGGTAATTCGCTGTATGGGATAATATCTCTCGACACCAGCGCAGGTGGATCGTGCATAAATAACGAGAGAGGTCCAACAAAGCAACATCTGAATCCACTTGCACTTAATGAATGTGAGAAGCACGTGCCACATGGATAGTGATAATGTTAAGGTTTCGTGCGAGACACAGTGATCAATCTGGCGCGTGAATAGAGAGTGTACATATAAAGAGCATGGAGCATATAACAGATAGCGATGATTGATCATGAGTTTACAGGTCGGTGACCGTAACGTGATTTAAACAGAGAGAGCCCCGGCCGTTGACCGGAATTGGAAAAATTACCACAACATGTGCCGGTTACTCGGTTAAATTCTGAAATTAGCTTTTCCAATGAATATAAATATTCGGTCTGAGAAAGTCTCCCTTTCTCTGTATCACACGCAGAGAAAAAGAAGGCCGGATATAGAGAGAGAGAGAGAGAGAGAGTAAAGAGTAGATCAAAAGCCTTCTGGTTTCGTAGAGAGAGAGCTTTTTGGGGCTATCTAAAAAGGAGATGAGACCAATAGAAGAGAGAAAAAGAAATGGCCTGGAGTTTCATTCAATGTTAATATAATGCTCATTTGTCTCTTTATTTCATTTGATCCCATGCTCGTATTGCTAACACTCGATCTTCCCATTTTGTCTTCAGTGGCAGAAGTCTCAGATCGATCAAAACAAAACTTCTTTTTCTTGCTTTTTATCTTCTTCTCCGTCTTTAGAAAGAATGAACAGAGCTGGGAATAGATAGAGATAAGAGTAAACGTAGGATATATTCAAAAGAAAAGCAAAGAAAAAAGTTTGCTTTGGTCATTATCTTTTGGTTTGTGAAGATGGGTACAGGTTGGAGAAGAGCTTTTTGCACAACGATCCCTAGAGACTCAGAAATCACTACAGTTTCGGATAAGCAGCATCAGAGTGCTAGTACTAGTCCGAGTCCAAGCCCCAGAAGTTGTACAAAGCTAGGGCTTTTTGCGAGTGCTAGCAACCCCTCTACTCCTCGTTTGCAGCCTCAACTAGTCTCCAGCCCAAGCTTGCATTGCAGAACTACAGCTCTTGAAGCTCCTTCAACAAATGAGAGCCCCAGACTCCAATGCAAAACCACGCCCAAAACAACTAAGAATTCCAAACCAGCACTCGGCTCTAACCCATCTTCTCCTCGATCTCCTCTCAAGCTTTCTCTCTTTAAGAACAGCTTCAAGTTCCGAGTAAGTATTTCAACATCATATTACGTCTTACATGTTAAGAGAAAGAACTTTGTCATTTGATCTTGTCCTAAGGTCATAGTAATAAGTAAAAAGTTTCGACTTTTAGTTCCTTGCTTCGTTTTAATTTGTATTGTTATTGTTATTTTCAGAGTAGCTGCGTAATCTGCTTGAGTAGTGTGAAGACAGGTCAGGGCACGGCTATTTACACAGCGGAGTGTTCACACTCTTTTCATTTTCCCTGCATAGTGTCGCATGTGCAAAATCATGGCAGCCTTGTGTGCCCCGTTTGCAACATCACCTGGAAAGACGGTCCCTTACTCGCTGTTCATAAGAATCTCAACCAAAACGACTCCAATTCACAGGACAACATTGACGTAAAGACCAAAATCGAAGAGAAGAAAATTATAGAATCTTCACCAAGACTCGTTAAAACTCCGAAACAAGAAGCAAAAGTAGCTCCATCACATTCAAGATCCTACGATGACGATGAGCCGCTGCTATCTCCAACAGCAGGGGCTGGTCGTTTCATTCCCATACCCGAAGCAGACGAAAATGTCGAAGAGGACGAATACGACGTTGAAGAGTTTCAAGGATTTTTCGTTAATCCTAACCTCTCATCTTCACTCAAATCTGATCAAAAGCAATTGTACAGCAGCGATTCAAGAACCGTTCAGCTTAGGTTGTCCCCTGAATCTGCCGTCATATCGGTAGGCAAAAATTACGAGACGTATGCAGTGGCATTAAGGGTTAAAGCGCCTCCACCGTCACCTCCCGTTAAAAGCAACAATTCGGCGTCGCATCGTGCGCCTATCGATTTGGTGACTGTACTTGATGTGAGTGGAAGCATGACCGGAGCCAAGTTGCAAATGTTGAAACGCGCCATGCGTTTGGTTATTTCGTCTCTTGGCTCGGCTGACCGCCTTTCTATCGTGGCATTCTCTGCTACTCCTAAGAGGCTGTTACCTTTGAGGAGAATGACGGCTCACGGCCAGCGCGCCGCATGGGGCATTATTGATCGGCTTGTGTGTGGTCAAGGGACTTGCGTGGGTGATGCTTTGAGGAAAGCTACGAAGGTGCTTGAAGACCGGAGGGAGAGAAATCCTGCTGCGAGTATAATGTTATTATCTGACGGTCAGGATGAACGGGTCCATGTTAATGCAAATCAAAGGCACGGATCAAGCCACGCGTCATCAACTCGTTTTGCCCACATTGAAATTCCAGTTCATGCATTTGGGTTTGGACGAAGCGGCGGCTACAGCCACGAGCCTGCGGAGGACGCTTTCGCTAAATGCGTTGGCGGATTACTAAGTGTTGTTGTACAAGAATTAAGAATCCAGCTCAGCTTGGCATCTGGATCCGCGCCAGCTGAGATTTCAGCTGTTTATTCATGCAATGGACGGCCCACAGTTCTCAGTTCCGGCTCGTTACGGCTAGGCGATCTATACGCTGAGGAAGAAAGGGAATTACTCGTTGAGTTGAGGGTCCCTACACCAGCGGTCGGGTCCCACCACGTGATGTCTGTGAAGTGTCTATACAAAGACCCCGCCACTCAAGAGGTCGTATACGGCGCCGATCAGCCACTTCTGGTTCCATGCCCACACGATGCCAGATCATCGGCACCGAAGATCGAACGGTTGAGGAGTTTGTTCATCACTACACGAGCAATAGCTGAGTCACGGAGATTGATAGAGCACAACGATTTCATCAGCGCGCATCATTTGCTTGCATCGGCTCGAGCCTTGTTAATCCATTCCAGCTCAGAATCGGCTGATGACTGCGTAAGAAGCTTGGAAATTGAGCTCGGAGAATTGCATTGGAGGAGGCAGTATCTGTTAGAGCAGCAACAGCAGCAAATGTTGATGCAACGGCGAAGAGGGAACGAGAGGGAAGGGATGGTTGTGACAGATGAAAATGGAGAGCCGCTTACTCCAACGTCGGCTTGGAGAGCTGCTGAGAAGCTGGCTAAGGTTGCTATGATGAAGAAGTCGTTGAATAGAGTCAGAGATTTGCACGGCTTTGAAAACGCCAGATTTTAATTATTGTGTAACAAAAACATAATAAAAAAAAAAAGGGGCAAGGCAAGGAATATAATAGTAGGGACAAGCTGGTAGCAGACGGCGGGGGCCTTTCTGCGTAGGATGATAAAATTGGCCCACACCTCTTTGATTGGGTAGTTGTCTTGAGCTTGTCTTTTGTCTCGTGTTTTTTCAAATTCTGAGTCCAGAGAAGGAAGGAAAGAACTCCATCAGAGGCTGTAAATGCATATATATGCTAGTGTAATGGAGTTTTTCTCTTAATCTTATTGCTTTCTTTTGTATATTCAATGTGATTTGAAAGTTTCATAGGTGGGAATCAATGGGCTAGAAGGGAAGACTAGGACATAATGATTGGAGTAGCCTTAGTATGATGATTGAATAATTTTCTTGTTTTCGTATCATATGTTGTTTTGATTTGCCTTTGATGTTCGAATTACAGATAACCCTTGCTGGGTAATCATGTGCTTATAACGGTTTTGCTATTGGAACCCGTCTGTGATGAAGGGTCCAATCAATCGCAATCCTGCTGCCTCTGATGTGTTCCTATCCTGGCTCTGTATCACAAATAAATGGGCTTACAGCTCTTCCTTTCTTCTGCGTATGAACGGGCATTTACGGTAGTATTGTGTTGCAAACAGATCATTATTCAAAGTCTGGTCCCTGTCTCAGTGCTATGCATGGTCCACTGCACTCATCAATCAAAATTTCGGACTCTACCAAACAACAATGGTGGGGATGAAGCGTAAGCGGCCGGCCAGGCTAGTACATCAAGCATAGCGGCACAGACGTAGATGTGATCATGTGATGAGTTGGGGACCACATTATCATTCATAATGATCAAGCTGCTAATCTCTATTGGTACTAGAAAGAACAGTAAAAGTACTTGACATTTCAGTTCTTCCACATGTGCGGACTGGGGAGGCGCAGGTCCACGTTTGCATGATTTCAACAGCAAGTTTGCTTCACTCTTCGAGGGGTTTATAAATTATCTGATGGGGCGTTGCATAGTTGTACATGATCAATCCAAGAATTGTTGTGACTTTGTCGAAATCAAGAACTCTAAAAAAGAGCTTCTTGCACTTTGATGTTCTCAGCTTCAGGCCACTTTGCCATTGCCAAGAGAAAATTATGAAGTTCAAAGTCCAACTATCTGGGAAATATCTCATACTACAAAGCTTAAGCCAGGTGATGCGTGTTAGTGCGAGGACAGGAAGGAAAGGGGGAGGAAAGAGAGGAAAACGTGATGGACCTGAATTTTTAATCCAAAATGACCCACAAGCGGCAAGCAGTGGTGTGTTTCATAAAAGCCCAAAAGAGTACGTGTACTTGCTTTCTTAGGGTTCCCTGTTGTATTTAGCTGGGTTTGTCCTAGTGGAGTTTTGTAGGGACATTATGGACCGACAATGATCTGGCTTCGTTACTAGATCTTTTACCCCCGTATCACCTACAATATATTTCCGTACGATACTTTGAATCAAATTAACTTTGATGCCGGGATTACCACATGATTGTTTATAAAGTCATTTCATTTTATATGGCCAAGGTTTTGGGCTGTTGAGCCTGCCAAAGCCAATACCCTAAAGACAGCCAGCACCTCTCCCTCGCATAGAACCCATCTCTACATCTCATCGTGCGTTTGATTCTGAACCTCGGATGGGTTGAAATGGGCCTGCTCTATTATGGAAAACCTCGAACATTCAAGCTTAAAACGACGAGAAAATGGAGCATCAACTGGGTCGGTTACACTCGTGATTTCCTTATTTAGAAATAGAATTGCCCTTGAAAAAGCAGAGAACAGCAACCATGACAATTGAAAATGGGTTGAATATAGAGACCGAATTAAAGAGATTTATAAGCATATCTCTATATTGAAAATAAGTAAATTAATTGCACTGATTTGTGGTAGCCTCATACAGACCTTAAATTCTAGAAACATCGGCACATTGATCAGCCTCACTTCTATCCTACAAAGTTGAACAGGCACTTGCCAACAATTGGTAGACAGGCGCATTGAAGACACCAAATGAGAGTTAAACAAAAGTATCTTATGACATCGATAAATGAATTGAAAGATCCCACACAGGGATCTACTAGTATTCAAATGAAGATTACAGCAAGCCCCTACTAACAAACCAGGTGCGGATGGTTTCCTCTTATTTGGCTGAGGAAGTGAATCAAGTGTCATTAACAAACTGGTGTCAGAGCTTACTTTTGGTTTTGTTCTATCTTGGCTCGAACCTTCTGCTCGAAAAGTGATGTATCGGTTTCAAGTCCAAACATTCTGTTGAGAGCATGCATGTTCTCAAGGGTTTCATCTAGAGTTCGACTGTCACTTCCATCGCATCTCAGGTGCTGCATTGGACCATGAAGAAGCTTATTCACGATACCACGGCTAAGGTCATCAACGGCCCTTCTTGTTTTCTTTGGGATATCATCACCCATCTTTGACAGGCATTTGTCTAGCTCAGCCATTCTAATTCTTTCGGCATAAGCCCTCAATTTCTTAATGGTAGGAACGGTCTCCAATGAATCCCTCCAAGCTTCAAACTGTTTTGATTCCTCAGCAATAATGGCCTGAGCTTCCATTGCTTTTCGGAGCCGGTCCTCTTTGTTAGCAGCCACAACCTCCTTGAGATCATCAACATTGTAAACTTGTGCAGTGTCAACATCTGTGATGCATGAGCCCACATTACGTGGAACGGATATATCAATAAAGAGCCTCAAACCACCAACTGCAGAATCAACGGGAGGAAGTTCCTTGACATGCTCTTTCAAGAATAATGGAGTCTCTGATGCTGTGCTGGTGAAGACCACATCAGCTTCAGCAGCACATGATAACATTTCTGAGAGGGGTTTGTAAATTATCTGAACACCCTTCAACTCCTCGCGGATGGCCGCAACTCTCTCCTCTGATCTGTTTACCACCACCATCCTAGTGCATCCTTTTGCTACCAAGTGTTTTATCACAAGCTTCCCCATCTTGCCTGCTCCAATAACCAACATTCTGGCAGTGGCATGAGAAGATTCAGGAAGCTTCATCAAAGCCAGTTCAACAGCAGCAGAGCTGACTGAAACAGCACCAGCAGCAATATTGGTCTCAGTTCTAACCCGCTTTCCAACAGTGATTGCATGTTTGAACAGTCCACTAATATTCCTTCCAAATCCAACAACTCCTTGCCCAACCTTGACAACTTGTTTAACTTGAGCAAGAATTTGTCCTTCGCCCAGTACAAGGGAGTCAAGACCCGCTGAAACTTCGAAAATATGCTGAGTAGCATCTTTGTTATGCAGCAAAAAACGGTGCTCACAGAGCTCTGAGACAGGGATCCCACTTGTCTGTGAATAGAAACAAGATTAGCCTAACAGCTACTACCAATCTAAAAATTCTTAAAATAAAATTACTCCAGCCAAAAAAGTTCGAGAAAACGAATGAAATTAACTACATTGGCTGAAAAATAAATGGAGTGGTGATGGAAAATGGAGGAAACAGTAGCAAATTAATGAAGTGGAAAAGGTACAAAAAAGGAGAAGAAAAGCACCTTTGACATCCACTCAGTTACTTCTTTAACCCCACGATGCTGGGAAAGAGCAACAACATATATCTCCATCCTGTTGCAGGTGCTAAGAACAGCAGCCTCTTCTATATGATTTAAGTTGCACAACTCTCCAATTGCTCGTGGCCATTCAGCTTCTGGAATGGCAAGTTTTTCTCGCATCTCAACTGGTGCAGTGTGAACACTAAGCCCAATGACCACAATGCTGCTCCTTTCCTTTGTATATCCTGGCAGCTACCAGAAATGTCATTTTCAGTAATTGGAGCTTTGCATAATTTGCCAAAAGAAAAAGCATTCTCCAGAATTTCCAGTAATCACATACAGGAATTAGATTTCTGGTCAAGTTCATTAAGATGGTAACTCAACTGAATCACACGCGGGAAGTAGATTTCTTTTTCTTCATAACTAAAGACATTAAAACTGTGGTGGCCATACATTAACAATGACCACTATAGCCCCTGTCCATCTACAACTAAAGTAACAAAACATATCTTTAATAATCCCCATTAGTCATTAACAAAAGAATGATAAATAATTAATAGAAAGAAGTAAGCACCAATCAACATTCACACATGAACACGGACATGTATAGTCTAAAAACAGGAAGCGGAATCATAACTTCTGAGAAAAAACAAGGCACATTAAATAATATCTTAAATAAGGATTTTAAACAATCAGACTATAGGAAATATTGCAAATTAGATCATCAAGGAAGCATATGATTATTCATTAACACACAAAAATGCTACGTCAAGCTAATTTGACAGGAGAAACGGGCTACGTCTAAGTGAAGCTTACAGAAGAACAACTGTAAACAAATTCTAAATCTTGCCCAGTTTTAATTCTCGGTTAAAATCCAAAATTAATTACGTCTTTGGCTTGTCACATTGTAATGAGAAAGCATCAATTATCTCCTTATCCTTTTGTTTTCCTTTTTTTTTTTTTTTACACCAATTGTTCCAATAAGAAATCACTCACTCTTCCAACAAAATGATCAAACAAAATTAGGCAAAGACGACAATGCTTATTAGTTGTTATTATTCGTGTATAATAGACGAACTAGAAAGACAATTGAATTTTAATTCCAAATCAAAACAGAAAACCCATCAGATTTAAGAAGCGCCATTCATTACAAATCAACTGACTTATTAAATCAAGCAAAACGAAAAATTCTAAACTTAGAGGGAAAACAAAACTTACGGTCAGCAGCAGAGGTCTTGAGCTGCTCAAGAGCCGAAACGCTGAAGGCATCAGCAGAAACTCCGCATCTAACCCCTCTCTGCAATTTTCTCTCATTCCGCTTAGGTTTACAAACCAGCCGCATTTGTTGCCCCCTCAAAAACAAAGACGACGAAGAAGAACAAGGATTGAATAACAAAGTTTCCATCTTTGAACAGGCCAAAGCAGTTGCAAACCCAGTTGAAAACGCCATGATTGTACCTAAAAATTACGCCCTAATAAAACCCAGACCCTTAAAAATTGAATAAAAATCGGAGGGTACAGAGGTTTTATGGGCTGTTGAACGAATCTGTTTGTCGCGTCTGTGTAGTTCTCGCAAGGAAAGATGAGAGAGGTTATGGGGTGTCTGGTTGGGTTACTTAATTTTCATTTTTCCGGTCAAATTGCAACATCGTGTATGAAAAAAATGTGGGCCGGTACGAAATAATTGACTTCGGCAAGGCAAACAGAGCATTGTAGGTGATTTGGGATTTCCTGCAGTCTGATTGGCGGGTGGAACACACGTTTTATCCACACTCTTTCCTATCTTCTCTCTTCCACTTGATTTGGCCCCCATGTATTTTTGATTTTTATTAAATAATAATAATAATAATATTTTTTTTAATTTTTGTTTCTCTAATTAAATATATTTTATTTTTTAAATTTTTATAAAAATTATTTTAATTTTTATATTTTATATTTTATATAAAAAAAATATATAATATATAATATTTTAACCAAGTCTCTGTCTAAAATTGAATTTTAGGGGCATGGACAAACCCAATTATGACACGATTATGAATATAAACAAGCAAAAGCATCAAAGCATCAATGTTACCTTGATTCTTTGGTTTGTCCCCGACCCATTTGTGGGTGACCAACGAGGTCGGTAGTGTCACTCTCTGAGCCGTCGGATTGATAAAGATCCATCGAGGAGACAGAGATGAACCAATGGTCTTGATGTTATCGGTGGAAAGAGATAAGATTGCAGGCGACTATATGCGATGGAGATTGCTTTGTAAGATTTCAGACTCTCCATTTGCCACATATTTAATTGCAAAATCCTGGAGAGAATCTAATCTCCCCTCTTTCTTTGGGGACATTGAAAATGATCGTACTATAATCGAAATTTTTATTTTATAAAATATAAAAATTAAATTAAATAATATAAAATTTAAAAAATATAATAAAAAATTTTGAAATACAAATTTAAAATTTAAATTGATTAAATATAAAAATTTTAAAATTAAATATAAAATACATAAATAATGATAAATGATAAAAGGTACGTAAACAATCCCAATCCCCTTGTTCCAATTCAGATTAATTAAATTCCGACAGTCTTAAACTTAGAAACAAAGCATGTTTACAAGAGTTGATCATCCTTCGTTTTTATGAACTATGCTCTGCAAATGGAACAAAAATTAATGAAACCCAAAGAGATGTCGAAAGAGCAGTAAATTAATTGAATTCAAAGTGGTTTTAGATTAGGTAGATTACAGTTTTATCACTTTAAATTATTGGTAAGGCGAGGAAATTATTTAATTAATAAAATAAAATAAAAATATTTATTATTATTATTAAAAAATTAATAAAAAAATTTATTATTTAATTAATATTATTAAAAAATTTATAAAATTTTTTTATTTATTATTAATAAATATATTTTTTATTTTATTACTTAAATAATCTAACTTTATTAATAATTCTTGTACGATAATACAATATTATTTAAAATTCTCACTTTAAATTAGGCTGTGAGTACTTTAAAGTTAGGGTTTTACGAAAATGGAGAAGTCTTTAGCTTGAATTTGGCTTCTTCTCATTTGAGTACAAGAATTAGTGTGCATTCCAAGACAAATTCTTAGTACAAACTTTATGAATTTTCAAATTGGTTCGGAGAATTGATTAATCTTACACGTTGGAAGTGAGCATCAATCGTTGGTGTTGCCCTGATGGGGAAAGGCAATCCACTAACCGTGTGATCGAAATTAAGCTGTCATTGAGTGTGAATCACTTTTGGAATCTGGACAAATTATGGCACACCGTCTGATTGAAATTCTAAATGATATTAAATTCATTATTCGATCACGTGCCCCGAATGGAAAGGGGTGTACTTAGAAATTTGCCCGTTTGCTTGGATCTTCCGGACACTGGGCTTCAATGATCTAGGACCTGAACAGCATGACTTGGGCTTCTATGGCTCGGTCCACGTTATCATTGCCCCCAACGACGAAGAAACAGAGAAGATGTAAACGGCGACGGACACGTGGATCTGACGTGGATGGCCTAGGCTAAAGCCTAACGACAATTATTTTATTTTTCAATTATTGTCCATCCGCGAAATTTCTCAGACACGTCGAAAGTCAGAAATGCTTGCTGCCTAAAATAAAGTTGGTTCCCAAAGCATATAAGTTATATGCTAATTTAATGATTCATCACACGACACACACGTGTGTATCGACACTTTGTTTGACGAAGTCAGTGCTTTACATTATCCAAGTTGCTCGTAAAATTCATATGGTTATATTATATTAATATTATTAATATAATAATATTATTTTAATTAATAAAATAAAAAATATATTTATTTATAATAAATAAAAATTTTATTATTTAATTAATAAAAAA